>JAKMXC010000562.1:0-39083 GCA_025328345.1 Colletotrichum sp. SAR11_59 | reverse complement strand
TAAGTATATAGGAATATAGCTAGAGCTAGATTTATTAAAATATAGCTAGAGCTAGCTTTATTAGCTTACTAGATCTTTACTAAAGGATTATACCCCCTTCTTATATTTAGATCTAGAACCTTACTAAATAAAGACTCTAATTAAATAGTATAAAGTAACTAGTAGTAAATTAGCTAATAGATATATATACTTTAGTAGTTTTAACCCTTAAGAAATACTATATAACTAAATATAGTTAGTCTAAACGCCTAGTTAATAAAATTAAAGTTAATATAATAGTAAGTATAAATATAGTAATAATAAAGCTACTAAGTAATACTATACCTACTTAAAATATATTTAAAACTATAAAAATAAGAACTTAAGCCTTAAATACCTTAGAAAATAAACCTTAAAATATATTATTTTTAGAAAGAGCTAATCTATTAATAATTTTAATCTTAATAGTAAGGAATAAGATAGTAGAGTCTTTTACTATTTTAATAAATATATTATTATAAAGAAAACTACTAGAAGAAAACTTTAATAATACTACTATAGAGATAACTAATAAATAGATTAGCTATTATCTAAATAAGTATATTAATAAAGATCTCTTTAGTAAAGACCTATAGTTATAGTTTATATTAGATTTTAAAGGATAGATAGAATAAGTCTTTATTATAGTAAGAAGATAATTATATATTAAACTCTATAACTTTCTATAATAAAGAAGTATATACTTTACTATAGGAAAGTTTACTAATATTATAAAAGAACTAGCTTAGATTATATATATTAAATTATTTCTATTTTAGATAATACTATAACTATAAAAGGAAATAAATTACTACTTAAAACTTAAAAAAAAAGCTCTAGAGAGATTTAAAACTAAAAAAAAACTTAAAACTAATAATTATAAGAAATACTAAGTTATTAAACTCTTTTTTATATTAAAAGCTATTATTAAGTATTAGTAATAAGCGAAGTATACTTTTAAGAATTAGAAAATATAAAACTTCGCTAAATATAATTATTACTACTTTCTTAACTTAAAATAGAGATATCTATAGCTTTTATTATATCTTAGTAATAACTTATATAAAGCTTTATATTAAGATAAATAGTAGATCTTATTAAGATCTTTTTAAAAGAAAAATAGTATAGTAGTAATAAATATAAAGTACTAAATAATAAAATTAGTATCTTCTAAAAGATATATACTTTAGTAAGTATTAATAAGAGATATATAAATAATATTTTCTACTTAATACTTAAAAATATTATAAGTATATACCACTATATAAAGTTTAATAATAAGCTATTAAGTTTTAGTGAGAAAATAATATATTTTAAAAAATACTTTAAAACTTTAGAAACTATCTAAGCTTATATTATAAAGTAATAGAACACTATACTAATAAGAATTATCTAAGAAAATAATAATAAAAATACTCTTAAATACTTTAAAGAGATAATAATAAAGTTTAATAAAGTATAAGTAACTTTACTATTAAACTTCTAGTTTAATATTATTATAACGCTTAATTTAATTAATATATACTAAAGTATATAAGAATATAAAGCTACCTTTAATATACTAATAAGTACTTATAAAAACCTCTAAAGTTCTCTTAGATTAACTATTATTATAAAACTTAGATTAAGAGGGAAAATATAGTTCCCTATTAATACTTACTTTATTAAGAGAAAATACTATAGAAATAGTAAAGAGAGATACTATAAAAATATAAAAAACTTATATAGAACTTTTAAATATAAGTCTTAAGTATATTATAGAAAGTACTTTTAAAAGAAGTACTAAGTTTACTTTTAAGAGAAATACTAGTTAATAAGATATATAGAAGAAAATTAAAAGAAAGTATATAAGTAATATAAAAACTAATAATAAAACAATATCTATAAGACCTATATATACTTCTTTATAGACTTTAAAAAGTTTAATAATAACTTTAGAGGAACTATATTAATAGAAGAAACTAATATTAACTATTACTACTAAAAACTTAGTTTTAGTAATAATAAAGATAACTTTAAAAGTAATAAAAATATATAAGATATACTAAGTATTATAAATATAAACTTAGTAATAGCTATATTATAGCTAATTTAGTTTAATATAAGATAGATATATATCTACTTTACTAATAAAGTATCTTAATATAGTAAAAGTAAATTAAACTTTAAAAATATTAAAATTAAAACTAAAATATTATAAACTTTTTTTTTAGTATTATCTACTTAGCTAAGGAGTTCTTTAAGATTATACTAAATATAAGCGTTTTAAAATACTTAATAAATAGTAAAAAATAATTTAAAGCTTTTTAAAAGTAATATCTTATTAAACTCAATAAATTAAGAATAAATAAAGTTAAAATATAATTTAATCTTAAGAAAAAAGTTAACTTTTTAAGTATAGTTATTATACTAATACTATTAGGGAATATTATATTTTATATCTTATTTATAGATATACTATTCCTCTTCTATATATAAAATATAAAGAAAATAAGTATACTATATAACCTTCTAACTAACCTAATTATAAGAAGTAATATTAATATATTTATTATAAATAGATAGAAGTATCTATAGATACTCCTTAACTAAGAAGAGATACTTATAGATAGCTAGCTTACTAAATAAGAAGTTTAATACTTATATAAGAGATTTAGTTACTTAATAGTAAAATATATATAAGACTTTCTTAATAAGTTTAAATATAAAGTTAAATAAGAGATTATTAAAAAAATAATAACTTACTATAAATACTACTAAAAGAATAATATAAGTTTACTTAGATTTAAGTTAAGCTTTAAAAATAATATTAACTTTAACTATATAATTATTATTAATATAGTCTAAATAAATAAAGAACCTATATTATATATAATTAATAAAGTAATAATATTTAATATAGCTTAGTTTCTATTAAATTAAATATTAAAAGCTATTTAGAAGATATTATAATAATATTAAATTAATATCTATATTAAACCTCTAAATTATATCGTTATAGATATTAAAATAAACTATATCTCTAATAAGTTTAAAATAAATATAAATATAATAGGAGTTATAGTTAAAGCTATTTCTATAGAAGTATATAATAATATAAGTAAAGTTAAGAGATACTATATACCTCTTTAGAGGGTATATTAAGTTATTTAGAAGGATTACTTATTAATAAACTATAAGAATATCTTATAAATAGTAGTAAAAGCTATTAATAATATAGTAAAACTAGATAACTTTATACTAACTCTCCTTATCTTTAGTATATACTTAAAAATAGTTAAAGAATTACTATTAATATTAATAATTATAGAGAGAGTAAGAATAATCTATAAAGTTATAAAAGAAATCTAGAAAATTAAAGTTAATAAATAAATTACTACTATATTTAGTATATATAATAGCTTAGATATATTAAAAACTATAAACCTTATTATAAGTTTAAATATCTTTATTTACTATAAGAAGAAAAGCTAGTAAAGCTTATATTAACTTATAACTTCTAGAAAGGAGGAATATATTATTAATATAGGTATTAAGATATCTGTTTTTTAATTAATATATATTAAGCTATTCTATAAAAACCTAGAAACCCCTTAGAATAAGTTAATTAAGGATAAAACTACTTCTAGTAATAAAAGCGTTAATAAACTTAAAAAACTAGTAGAGGATTATATTATTATTAACTTTAACTTTCTATAAGAGGAAATACTAATATAATATAGACGTAGTAAACCTTTACGCTATATACTAATAATAGCTAGTAAAGTTTATATTAACTTATAACTTCTAAGAAGAAGAAATATATTATTAATATAAATATTAAGATATTTATCTTCTAATTAATATATATTAAGCTATTCTATAAAAACTTAGAGACTTCTTAAAATAAATTAATTAAAGATAAAACTACCTCTAACGATAAAAGCGTTAATAAACTAGAAAAACTAATAGAAAACTATATTATTATTAACCTTAACTTTCTATAAGAGGAAATACTAATATAATATAGATATAGTAGACCCCTATATTATATACTAATAATAGCTTTCTAAACGTCTATTTTTATATAGGAAATAAACTTAAACTTATAAGAAGAAACTCTTAATAAGTTTATAACTACTTAGTTTATAATAGTAAAAGAGATAGCTACTTTAGTATAAGTAGTTTAACTATATAAAGATAGCGTTATTAAGATACTTAGTAAGCTATTTAAATAAGCTTCTATAATAGAGATTAATAGCCTTATTAAGAAAGGTATTTTTTATTTTATTAAGTTTAACCTATATATATATAAAAGCAAATAATTATTTAATATATATATTATATATAAAGTTAAAGAAAAAGATAGGAAACTATATAAAAAAGTATAACTTATAATATAAAGGTATAGTAATAATAGTAAGAGATTTATCCTAATATAAAACCTTATAATATAACATACTAGCTAAAAACTTCTCCTTATTATTATACTTATACTTATAATATCCTTCTACTTTATAGTATAATTAAGAGATATAATATAAACCTATATTTAAGTAATTAAAGTTTTCTTTAGATCTATCTTTACCTAACTACCTATATAAATTTATTATAAATACTTAAAAGATATAATTATAGAGATTATTAAGCTACCATATAAGCTTACTAAATTAGGAATATACTAATAAAAGATATATAATAAGTACTACTTTATAAAGCTTTTAATAAGACCTTTAATATATAACTTATACCTAATAATCTCCTTAAATAAAAACCTAATAGTTAGTATTATTAATATATAAATAGATAATACCTTTAGTATTACTAACCTTATATTTACTATAAAAGAAGAAGAAGAGCTCTAATAGGTAGGATTTATAGTAGAACTAAAGAAATACTTAATAGAAAAACACTTTATTATATTTAATAGAGGTATTATATCTTTTAAATAAAGAAATATCTACTTATACTAAAAGAGGTAAGTATAGAAGCTCTACTTTATTAATATAAAAGTAATAGAGGATAAAATAAAAAAGTAATAGAGGATAAAATAAAAAAGTAATATATTAAATAATATACTTATAAAGTATATATTATATTAATTTACTAACTAGAAGTATACTTTAACCTCTCTACTATAGTTTAATATTAAAACCTAATAGTAAATAATATTAAAGTATTAAATAAGTATATTAAATAGTAGATAATAAATATAAACTAAGGACTTTAATATATCCCTTTTAACCTATTAGAAGCTAAGTTATTTATATTTATTAATAGATCTTTTACTAATAATAAAGATATAACCTCCTAACTAAGTTTTATAATTATCCTTACTAATAAGAAGTAAGTTAATAATATATTTAAAATAACTAAGAATATACTTTACTATAGTTTAATTAAGAGCAAATATATTATAAGAAGTATACTAGCTTTTAAAATATATATTATAATAGTAAGTATTAATATAGTATATACTATAGCTATAACTTTTAAGATTATTACTAATAAGCTTAATTAACTAGTAATCCTAACTATTATCTATATAAACTCTTATTTACTTTATAAATACTTTATTAAGCTTAGTATTATAAAAGAGAAACACCTAATAATTAATATTATAATAATCTAAAAGTTATATAAATAATAAGAAGTAGAAGAAATATATTAAATTAATAGTAATAATAACTTTACTAATACTTTTATAAAAGATACTCTAAATAAAATATTAAAAAGCTTTATTAATACTAATAAAGTATATATATATATAGAAGGATAGGTTAATTAAGAGTAATATATAGTAAAGAGATAGTATTAAAAATAGAAACTTAATATTAGAAGCTTAGTTACTATATTATATATTAACTAGTAGTATATAAGATAGAAGGGAAATATAGTAAGTTATATACTTTATATAAAAAGTATAGTAATTATATTATTATAGTATATATAGCGTTTTTAAACGTTTTATATAATATATAGTATATAGTAAAAAGGAAAAACTACTAATATTAGAATAATACTATACTTATTACTTAGTATAGATATAGTAGAATCTAATTAATAAGAGAGTAGAGATCTCTTTAGCTCTTAACGCTATATTACTACTTTTATTACTATATCTATAATTTTAATATATAATATATTTTTACTTATATTTTATAACCCCTTATATTAACTAGTTAAAAGGTATCACCAGTACCTATACTAACAGTATCTGTCCTACTGTACAAGCCCACTACAGACATCAACGAAATCACCAGCGGCACGACAGCGTTAATTATTGCAGCAAAGGCCTATAATATAGAGCTAGCGCGGTGTTTTCTTGACCGTGCTGCCGATGTCAATAGCTGCGGCAGAGGCGCACTTATGACGGCAGCATACACAGGCCAGTTAGAGATGGCAAAACTACTTCTCGATCGCGGTGCCGAGATCAATGCCAGCGATGGAATTTCACTGCAGGAGGCAGTTTAATGGCCATTTTGAAATGACAAAACTTCTTCTCGAACACGGCGCCGAAATCAATGCTGGGGATGGAAAGGCACTGTACGAGGCAGCGGTGATGGGCCATTTAGAAATTGCGAAACATCTCGTTGATCGTGGTGCTTACATCAATACCAGTGGTGAAAAAGCATTACAAGAGGCAGCGAAGATGGACGATCTGAGCATGGCGAAACGTCTTCTCGAATACGGCGCCAGAGTCAATGCCAGCGGCGGAAGAGAACTGAAATTAGCAGTCAGCCGAGGCTATTTGGAAATGGCGAAACTTCTTCTCGAGGGCGGTGCTGATGCTAATCTTGTGTGGTCAGCTGCGGCGCCCAGGAAGCCTGAGCTCGTCCGTCTGCTTCTCGAGTATGGCGCTGGGGTCAATCACTGCGACGATTTCGGGGAGACCGTTCTGCACAAAGCTGCGAGGACTGCTCCTGCAGAAACCGTACGCCTGCTCCTGGAACATGGTGCCGAGGTAGATCTTGTCAATAACGAAGACGGAACTGCGCTTCTCCAAGCTGCACGATTTGGCAACGAGAAAAATGCGCTGCTTCTTTTGGAAAAGGGAGCGAAGCCAGATATCGTTGACAAGTTTGGTAACACCGCCTTGTCATTAGCCGCTGATAGTGGTTGTAAGGACTTAGTTTCCTCTCTTTCGAACCTCTTAGTAGACTGGGAGAAATAATAAAGTCCCGTGCGGCGGTAGATTTGCAGGTTGCCCTCGCAGCATGTATTCATTCTCAGCCAAGTCTAGTAATGCAACTGCTTGTTCACCACGTTTATCAAAGGCTTTCCCTCATGCATCCTTCCCAGATTGGTCTCCAAGACGCCCAGGACTCTTTCCCAGTATCCGTTTGTCCTCCAGCTCACATGAGGGGTGATGAAAACATTCGGCGCCTTCCACAGGGGATGTTCCTTCGGCAGCGGCTCGGGATCCGTCACGTCCAAAGCGGCAGCCCTGATCTTGCCAGTCTCCAGCGCCTCGATCAAAGCATCTGTCTGGATGAGAGGTCCTCTGGCGATGTTCGAAACAAAAGTCTTCTTCTTGGACAAAATCTCAAACTGCTCCTCTCCAATGAGTCCAGTCGTTTCTGAAGTCAGCGGCATGCCGATGACCAATAGATCGAGATTTTGCGCAAGGAAGTTGTTGACGGCCTCCTTCGAAGCGCCGTGGAACCATTTTGAAGGTACGAGGCCGTCGGGATCTCCGGTACCGGGAACGACGTAGCTGTCGTCTTTGCGGGACTCGGGGGTTGCCTTTTCGCTGCGCGTGAAGGCGTACACCTCCATGCCCATAGCCTGCGCAATCTTTCCGCACTGGCGGCCGATGGCTCCGTAGCCGAGAATGCCCATGCGCAGGCCGACTGAGTCCTCAAAGTCGACGGCCATCGGCCCCTCCCAGAAGCCTTGCTTTTGGTTCTCTGCGTAGCGCAGGAAGTGGTGCTGGCTGGCGAGCCAACTGCCGATCACCCACTCTGCGATTTGAGGACTAATGGCAATGTGTTAGTTCGCATGGTCTTCAGCCTCAGCAACAGCGCGGGTTGACACTCACGGGTGGCATCCATTGGTCGTGCAAAACGGAATGTCTGGGTTCTTGTAAACCGGATGATCGCGCCACTTGTCAGCGCCCGCAGACGTCAACTGGACGAAGCGGACGTTTTTGAGTCTCTCGAGTGACGGGGGGTTGAAGCTGATGATCATGGTGACGCCATCCCAGACCTCATCGGGAAGCTCATCCGGCAATAGGAAGCGGCCGTCCGGCAGATGGTTGTTGGCCCAGCGGACCTGGAGGCCGGGGTAGTTTGACTCGACTCTGCTGATCCATTCCTCGTTGCGCGGTGATGAAAGGAACACAAGAAGGATGTCGTTGGCCAACGGGCTCTTTTGGG
The DNA here is from genome assembly GCA_025328345.1 of Colletotrichum sp. SAR11_59. NCBI lineage: Eukaryota > Fungi > Ascomycota > Sordariomycetes > Glomerellales > Glomerellaceae > Colletotrichum > Colletotrichum sp. SAR11_59. The sequence continues at coordinate 30,708 of JAKMXC010000562.1, read as the reverse complement.
GTGCGAGGTCGCCCATCGTGAAAAAAAGGCTGTTTGCGGAGAAGTTTGTTGCGGGGTTCACGAACAATTTGTTGCCAAGCTGGAGTTGAGGGGGACTTGACTTAATGAATATCACCAACTGACCGGGCCGGGTCGACGTTGGAGTTGACGAGACTGAGTTAATAGACCGGGCCGGTGGGTGTCTGCTTATCGTGGAGGACGGGCTTGGAGGACGGGCTTGACAGACGCGATTCGAGCCATTTGCCGAAGAAGGTTGCGATAACAAATTGACGCAGTCCGATAGGTGGAGTCGGGCGAGATGGCAGGGATCTGGCTGTCCGGTTGCTTCTCCGCGTGGGTCCGTTTACTCCGCGTCCGTCCCGAGATCGGGAACGATGCCATTGATTGATAAGCCGATCCGGCCTGGGCAACTCGCTCGCATATTCGCTCCAACCCTGGATGGATTTTTTGAACGGGCTAAAGTGCCTATGTTAGTCAACATGAAACCCATAAAGACGACGTTTCATGCCCAAATCCAGCCGACTACCGTTCTTCGCGCTACCGAGAGCTGTATTGCCAGTTCAGTCGTGCTGAATGAAGTAAACATTCACAAAGATGATTTTGGTTCTTAGACGGAGAAGATGATTGCGCTAGGGGTATGCAGAGAGAAGTTATCCCGTTGATCAAAACCGTATCACGCGCGACAGGGCATGACTGTCAGCTGGTTGATGTTTGCTAGCAACAGGGTCCCGTTCAGCAGCTTAACCGACCTTTTCCTTCATTGTCACTGCTGCAGAATTTCTATTCTTCCGCCAACATGCAACCCAAGACAAAAACAATCAGTTGCGGCAATTGACGTAGCAAGTCCTCTCCTCATTGGATAACGCTGCGCATGTTTGGTTGTGAGTTGTCATACATGAAAGTCGGTCGGAAGTTGTGATGTGAAAATCCGACCGCCTCTATTCGAAATGAACTGTTTTAAATGCAGCCTCCTACCTGCTCGCTTATTTGAGTCTGTAACTTGGATATTCTCAGACTTGATACAATGCTTCTTCGGCCTTACACCGTTGGTCGTGTGGCCAGGCTCGCAACGAGGGCATTGCCAACTTAGGCACCTGCAGCTCATCAGCTTCGATACTTCCATCATGGCAAGACATCAAGGAGATTCCAGCTTTCCAAGACATCGATGATCGGTCTGAGAGGAAAAGCTGATGTTGCCTCACTGAGGAGGTCGGACAGAAAGGTCGCGATCGTGACGGGGGCATCGGTAGGAGGATTCTGCGATCGTTCTTATTCCAATTTGTTGAAGAAACTGACATTATTCGCAGTCAGGGATAGGCGAGGCATTAAGCAGGGATCTAGTGAAGCAGGGTTGGCAGGTCGCAATGGCCGACATCCACACCAACGAGAAACTGCTACAGGAGCTAGGCGACAACGCGAGCTTCCACAAGATGGACGTCTCCAGCTACGACGAGCAAGCAGAGACTTTCCAGGACGTGTGGAATCAATACGGCAGGATTGATGCGTTGCTAGCGAACGCAGGTGTTCCCGACAGAGGCTCAATCTACATTCTCAACCACAGAGGGTCGGACAAAGTGCCGCCAAAGCCCAACATGGTGTGTACCGATATTAGCCTCAAGGGGCTGGTGTACGGCACGCAATTGGCCATTCATTTCATGCGGAAGAACGAGACCCCTGGAGGTAACATCATTGCGACATCGAGCAATGCGGCTGTCAACCCCCACGAAGCTTCTCCTGAGTATTGCGGTGCCAAAGCTGGCATGATCGGCTTCGTGCGCGGGGCATCCCGTGTGCTCAAGATTGTATGTTAAAGACCGGTGTGGATCACAGACATCGTTGACTCATCTAACACGACGACAGAAAGACAATATTCGGATCAACGTAGTCTTGCCTGGCGTCATTCGGACGCCTTTGGTGCCCGCTGGGATGATCGCCGCAGTTCATCCTGAGTGGTAATCAGTAACCTCACAATGCGTCCTTAAGTGCTTTGCTGATAGCATATTTTAGCATCACTCAACTCTCTACTGTCGTGTCCGCATTTAATAAGTTCTTAGACGATGAAAGTCTCAACGGAGAAGCCCTCGAATGCTCGGCCGAAAACGTGGTCCCCTTGGTGTACGGCAAGTCGACAATGAGTCCAGTGACTGTCTGGGACCCGCTTTTCAAGATGATGCATCATGAGGACTCTGGTCTTCCAGAGGCTGTTGCCTAGGCTGCCTATGTTCATTTGAGTCAACTTACAGAGGTGATCATCTTACATACTCTGACGCGGGGCTATTGCTGGTACTGCTTGGGCTAGGTGCACATTTCCATTGCCAAGGTTCTTGGGTTTCCATGCCCAGCATCATAAGTCTGGTTCACAAGGAAAGACCAAGACTTGGTATCCGGAATCGAGGGCCACATCGCCGTCAGTGTTAGCACAAGTTTTTTATTCCTTTTGTCCAAAATATGGGTTCGCGTTTCCACAAAAACCGCACGGCATCGCGAGCGTCCCGTGCACACCCTATGAACGTGTCGATCATGGAGGGTTTAATGTGGGCTTGGTGCCCGTCCGAACGGATGGACGATCCGATGATGGTGAATAAGAAATAGGACGACGGCAGTCTGATGGGATGCATCACTCATCTCCCCCGACATTCATTCGGTAATTAGCGCTTTCAATTGCATGCTGCGGCTCATGACTTCAGCCAAACCATCAGCAGACCTCCCCCCCTGACATCGCATCAGACTACACCTTTTAGCAATTACTTGGCAAATCAGACTTCATCCATCCGTCTCGGAAATACAGTTCGCGTAACTATTGACTCGAGATTCGGCTAAGAACCCGCGGTACCCCACTCCCAGAGCATTCTCAAAACACATTGCGCTCTTTCGAGTTTCCCCCTCACTCTATTCCATCGAAACTAAGGTTTTCCCTTACTTTCAGAGTTGCACCACCGCGGACAAGGGCACCCATACGAAACAGCCCGGCGTGCCTGGACTGCAATTCTCCCCTTAATCAATCTGGCGGCCCCCAAATTGCCATTCACGCTGCGCAGTTTTCTTCTGGTCGAATGTTGTCATCCGAACTCGGTGGACCCGATGAGTTAATAAGGCGGGCAGCACTGCCGACGAATCCCTGGGGTTAACATCTGCTCACATGGATTTCTCGGAGGCAGCGGCTCCGTACCACGTTAAATGGCCAAGAACAGCTGTCCAAACCCCCGAACTTCCCCAAAGCAGCAACGTCCCAGGCACAGGACGGCTCGGCGCCAATGCCCCTCGGCCGTCTTCCCAGCATCATCCCCGCCGGCAGAGCCCCGGCCGCATTGTATCTCACACGGCCGAAAAAGTAACCTCAGGACGCTGGGCGACGGTAAACCGCAGAGATCGTCCCGCCATCCTTGGAGATGCCGTCTAAGATGAAGGACCGGCGTCTTTTACCCCGGGGCGACCCTTGAGGCCTTGTTTGACGGCTGCGGCGGAGGTGAGAGTATTCGGAATCAGGGCCTTCTCTCCAGCTTGGCGGGATTAGACGTGTTGTATAAGAGAACGAGGTTGTCCGGTCCAGGTTGAGGGAGAACCTTTGAAGCACAACTCCATCGCGCAAAAGCCAGTTACTGATCGCAGGCACGACACTCGTTTTCTCTTCTTCGATACCCAGCCTTATCTTATCTGGAACCTTTCAGAATGCTCGCCCACTTCCTCCTCGCCGCGGCTCTGGCGCCGGCCGCGCTCGCCGGACCCGTGAAGGCCCGCCAGGTTGCTTCCTACGACGGAAACCCGCTCGCCGACAGGCAGCTGTTTCCCAACCCTTACTACGCCGATGAGATCAAGAACCTGGCCATCCCCAAGATGACCGGCGACCTCGCCACGAAGGCGGCCAAGGTCGCTGAGGTCCCCTCCTTTGCCTGGCTGTAAGTTCTTGCAATGCTGGATGGATCATCTGGACAAGCTAACTAACACCCACATAGCGATACTCGCGAGAAGATCAGCTTGATGAACAGCACTCTTGCTGAGATCCGCAAGCTGAACCAGGGCGGCGCGAACCCTCCTTACGCCGGCACCTATGTTGTCTACAACTTCCCTGACCGTGACTGCTCCGCTAAGGCTTCGGCCGGAGAGCTTGCCATCGCTGATGGTGGTCTCGACAAGTACAAGACGGAGTACATTGACCCCATCGCTGCTCTCGCCAAGGAGTACTCTGACACCCGTATCGTATTTATCTATGGTACGTTTCTACCCATAACTATGATAACAGAGTAAACACCAACAAATTTAACAGAACCCGATGGACTTGCCAACCTCATCACGAACATGGGCGTGCAAAAGTGCTCCCAGGCAGCGGACACCTACAAGGCCGCCACCGACTACGCCTTCAAGACGCTCAACCTCGACAACGTCGCCATCTACGTCGACGCGGGCCACGCCGGCTGGCTCGGCTGGGAAGCCAACCTCCAGCCCACCGCCACCCTCTACGCCGATGTGTACAAGAAGGCCGGCTCCCCCAAGGCGGTCCGCGGCCTCGTGACTAATGTGTCCAACTTCAACGGCTGGAACCTGACGTCCGCGCCCTCGTACACGACGCCCAACAACAACTACGACGAGAGCAAGTTCCACGCGGCGCTCACGCCGATGCTCAAGACGGCCGGGTACCCCGCCAACTACCTCGTCGACCAGGGCCGCAGCGGCAAGCAGCCTACGGGCCAGCAGATCTGGGGCGACTGGTGCAACGTCAAGGACGCGGGCTTCGGGGCGCGGCCGACGGTGAAGACGGGCATCGACACGCTGGATGCGATTGTGTGGGTCAAGCCTGGCGGCGAGAGTGACGGCACGAGCAACTCTTCGGCGACGCGGTACGATGAAAAGTGCAGCTCGGGGTCTTCGTTTACTCCTGCGCCGGAGGCTGGTACTTGGTTCCAGGAGTACTTTGAGATGTTGATCAAGAACGCCGATCCCGCCTTCTAGATTGCTTGTAAGGAGGTGGTTTATGATTTTTCAATTGTAGATATTCTATTCCATTCTTGGTACAAAGATATGAAAAAGACATGAAGCGGATTTGATGACTACACAGAAGGACACCGTCGTTATGAATAACCAACATCGCCATGATTGTCATGAGTGGAATCGGTCGCAGTATCAAGAACAACAATAGTGCTCAACATGCAAGTTTCAGCAACTGCACCTATCCGACCATTTAAACACGAGCCATTAAATGCTGCATGTCTCTCTAAAGAAGCCATCATGAGACAAGTTGATTCGCCTGTTGTCCGCTTTGTCGGGTCTCTTCAGATCTGGTGTTGCAGTCGGCGTGTTCGGATGATGCCCATCATCTCTTCCGTCAACTCCCAAAGAGCCTCCAAGAGACAAAACCCTCCAAAAATGGAAACTTCCTATTTCAGAACCCAGCAGCCTCTTTCGGGCCACAGGCAGACGGAATCATCGCTGCCAGAGGCTCTCCACGCGCCGCGATCTGATCATCCGTCGCCATCGGCTGCGCAAAAAAGGGAGACGGCGGCCCCGCATGCCCCAGCGGAGCGCCTGCAATCTCGCCCCTTTTGGGGGTTGCACCGCCCAAGCCCGGGCCACGGGCGACTCTTCCACCAATCACGGCGAATAGCGGCGCGCCCGTGGATGGGGTACTCAATGTACTGCAAACGAGCCGTGACGAAGACCTTTTTCCTCCCTGTTTGCTTGGTGTGATTTTCGGCCTTTCGGTCTGTCTAGGTTTTGGGATGGGGGGATGGACGGGCTTCATATAATATGTATGTCGCGCCGGCGCCATCCCACATGAACCGTCTCTTTCTGGCTCTTGTTCTGGATATTGTCCGAGTCTCTCGTTGGTCTGACTATCGTTTCCCCTCACGTTCTTTCTTCAATTCTACGTTTCTTGTTGATATTCATTTGCTGGTACATATCATTTCAACCTAACTTAACCCCTCGACAAAATGAAGTCTTTCGCAACCGCTCTCTCTTTCGCAGCCGGCCTGTCCCTGTCCTTTGCCAGCCCTACCTGGCACGTCAGCCGCGGCGCCGCCGTCACCCCGAGACAGGCCAACAGCTCCTCCAAGAGCCTGATCGTCTTGTAAGACACCTCCATGATCATAACACCTTGCATGCCAGCACATAGCTGACCCCAGATCCAGCGGCGACTCCTACTCCACCGTCGGCTTCTGGCCCGGCGGCACCCTCCCCGCCGCCGGCAACCCGCTCGGCAACCCGGCGCTGCCCGGCCAGACGACCTCGAGCGGCCTCAACTGGGTCGGCCACCTCACCAGCACCCTCAACACCAGCCAGATCCTCACCTACGACTTCGCCGTCACGGGCGCCACCACCGACAAGGACATCGTCGACACGTACGCGCAGTACTGCGTCGACGACCAGGTCGACCAGTACAAGCAGTACGTCTCCGCCGCCGTGACCGACAAGGCCAACGCGCTCGTCGCCGTGTGGATCGGCATCAACGACGTCGGCGAGCCCTTCTGGGACAAGGAGTCCGCGCCCGTCGCCAAGATCATGGACCGCTACTTCGAGCTGCTCCAGACGCTCGCCGACGACGGGCTGAAGAACTTTGTGCTGCTCTCCGTCCCGCCCTTCTCCGACCAGATCCCCGCCATGATCGGCCAGAGCGAGACGGATTTGCAGCGCCTGCGCGACGACATCAGCTCCTACAACTCTGAGCTCACCACCCGCCTGGCCACGTTCAAGAGCGCCAACAGCGGCGTCAAGGGGCTCGTTTTCGACACCAAGCCTTCTTTTGATACTGTTGTCGAGAACTTTGCGCAGTACGGTGCCAAGGATGCGACTTGCTACGGCTCCAGCGACTGCATCTGGGCGGACAACTACCACGCCGGTCTTGCCATCCACAAGCTGCTTGCGCAGAACCTGGTCAAGGGCGTTGCTGAGAACTTTGTCTTCTAATGGACGATGAGTAAGGAATGAAGGTAGCTGTAAGAGGAAGGATAGGATAAAGAAGACGGTTGAATTACAACTTGATGGTGCCTGCTTGTCTCTTGCAACGTGAAAAGTGGCTGGGCTGTCTGTCCCTGAAACCAATAACGCTCATGATGTTGCACGCATTGTGACACTGGCTGGGCGATATCTCGGTAAGACGGGCAGGATGAATACGCACAATGAATGACGTTTGCCAATCACGATGTCAAGAGCTCACCGACCTAGGAACCAGAAGCAGTCAAGGGGCCTCAAAACGATCCAACCCTGCAGTCGCCTAACCCCCGTAATCCGGAGAAGCGGCACCCTTGCGTATGAGCGATAAAAGAGTCCGAGATGCCACTCCAACACGCTTACGAGCTGCCCGATTGCTTACCTCCCGCAACCCTGCCGATTGGCCAATGGCCCTCGTGAAGGATGGGTGACTTCGCCCGAAATGAACCACCTCGACGGGTCCTCGAAGCTTTATGGTGGCGGGCGCTAAGCTGCTTTCCGCCCGCCAAGAGGGAATATCTGGGGTGTGGTGTCGCCGTGCCGCAATTCACGAGTCTGCCTAGTCGCCCAAGACATGTTTACCAGCTGATCTGCTGACGGTCCCACGAATGAATCCACGATAACGAGGCGCTTACGGGACACGTCAGAAAAGTCTCAAATGCTGGGCAAGGCGTTCTTCTTCCTCGGTTCTTCTGGAAGGCCTGGGGTTTATGCTTAAAAGCAATCGCGTGTCTCCGTGAAGTTCATCTGATGTCCGTCAAAACGGTTGGACTTTTAAGAATCATCATTCGACGTCTCACAGCCCCAATCCAACCCCGCATTCCCCAACCCTCATCTTCCCCATACATTGTCACCCCACCAGAGAGGTCCCACTGTTAAGCAAAGCGGCGATGCCCTCCTTCTTCAAGAGATCCAAGAAGGAGAAGGAGAAAGAGGCAGAGGCTGAGGCTGAAAAGGCCAAGGCGGAGCGCGCCGCTACGCCGCCGCCCACCTACGAGGACGCGCAGACCGAGCCGCCCGCGTTCGAAGACCAGCCGCCGTCGTTTGAGTCCATCAAGGGGACCAAGGGAGGATCGCGGCCGCCGCCCACCGAGGCCGAGGTCGCGAACCTGACAGCTGCGTTTTCGTCGCTGCGGTTGGGCACGCAGCGCGATCCAGATGTCGACTCGTGCCTGGCTCATCTGAAACTTCTGTTTGCGATTCAGACGCTGAAGGAGGAGATTGGCTACACCGATGGACTGTGGGAGATCTGGGACATGCGGGCGGGGCCGAAGCCCGACAGCGAGGAGGCCGGGTCCAGCAAGAAGTCGGAGGATTATGTGAAGGACGTGCTGGCAAAGCTGCGCGAGAAGCGGTGGGCAGTATTCTTGGCGCGCGCGGTCGATCGGTACGAGACTTGGTGGATGACGTTGGCGGGGGAGCGGTTGAAAGAGGAGGACATGAAGATCAAGTCGGAGAAGTATCTCGAGTTTCCGGATGGTGGGGACGATTTCCCATGGACTGTGGATATTCTTCCGCCGTTGGGTAAGTTCGACCTTTTCTTCTTAAACATGATCTTGGCTCACAGGTGCAGATGTCCTCATGATCTGGCACGCGCACATGCTCAACCCAAGAGCTTTCCTCGAGGATACGATGCGCTACGGGATGAAGACCTTCTGGACAACGGGCATGCCATGGGCTCAAGTCAACGAGATCGTCGATGCCAAGTTCAACTACATTGCCACAGATGCCGCCAAAACGAACTGGGAGGCTAGCACCGGGAGAGCATGGGACAACGTCGCGGAGCCCCTGGTGAAGTACATGGAATGTCCCGTCTGCAAGGAGACCATAGAAGTCCCATGGACCACCTGCGGCCTACCCGAGCTCTACAAAGGCGAAGCGTAAGTCCCCCTCAATTGCACCCATTCATCACCTGCTAACATCACCCAGAAAGCCAGGCCTCGTCGGCAAGGGCTACGGCGACGGAGACTTCTTCCAGCTCTGCACGGCAGGCTGCAACACCATCATCACGCGGCGCTTCCTCTCCGTGGCCAAGATGCTCAGCGACGCAGAGCACTACCTCTCCGACAACCACACCGTGCCCAGCGCCGTCCTCGAGCCCAAGGTCGGCATGCCCGTCCCGCAGGCCGATGGGCACGCACCTCAGGGGCAGACGTTCAGAGAGGCCACCTTTCCCAACCGCTTGCTCGGCTTCGGGGTGATTGAGGAGCTGAGGAAACTTGTGCGGCCGGGGCTGCAGAAGCCACCCACGATGGAAAACGTTCGTGATATTATTGCGGCGGCGCTGGAGGACAACGATGCGTACGGGAGGATCCAGGAGCTGGACAAGAAGCCGTACAATAAGATTCTCTCGCGCACGGAGAGAGTGCAGAGCAGGAAGATGATGTCGCGGTACTGGGACAACCACTCCATCTTCGCGCTGGATCTGGTTGGAGCTACGGTGCGGCAGGGTGTGTTTGTGGAGAAGATGTACAATGTCAGTCGAACTCCACTGAGCGAACACAATGGTGTTATTTACTGACCATGCTCCTCAGATCGACTGGCTCCACGGCCCCAATCAGCGCGGCACCATGGACCGTCTCCTCCAGAAATACAGCCGCTTCATGCTCATCATGACCGAGAACCCGTACTCCCTCTGCGTCCCGACCCTCGACGTCGACCTCGCGTGGCACACGCACCAGCTGGCCCCGCGGGCGTACTACAAGTTCAGCACCTTCAACTCGGCGACCACGGGGACCAAGGAGGCCAGGTTCATCGACCACAACGACAAGATCGACGAGGAGCGGCTTACGGAGGCGTTTGAGTGGAGTAGCAGAACGTATCTGGACAAGTTTAGTGAAGTGTACTCCGAGTGTGTTTGTGGGTGGTGTGATAGTATGTCAAGGATTCCCCCCTTTTCTTTGACATGCCGCTTTGAAGTTCACACTTGACAGTTATCCGCACCAACCATACCATCAACGATTCCAGCATCTTTGGGCGCACGAAGCAACAGAAAAGTAAACTCCACCCATCTCCCCCTTTCTTGATCTTCGGGGACTGAAAATCTAACTCAACTCAGCGATCGACAACTTCAACGCATCCGCAAAACCCTCCGCACCGGGAGCCGAAGTCCACATCTCCGCCCACAACGCCGTCCTCTCCAAAGAAAACGGCGGCCGCAAGGCCCTGCGCTACCAGCAGCGTCAGATCTGCAAGCATCGCATGGACGGCGCGTACGAGCGGGCCGCCAAGCGCGCGTCGAAGAAGGGCGTCAAGCTGCCCAAGCCCGAGGAGTACTACAACCACTGGGGCAGCACGTATCACCGCTATGGGCCGAACATGTACCCGGCGCACCTCACGACGGGCATCTACGTCGCGGCGGACCCGGGGATCATGCATGCCGGGACGGGGAGCTGGGCGGGATGTGCCCAGGGGTTGTGTGGGAGTAACGACATCGCGGCCGGGGGGTGTGGCGGGCCGGGTGGGTGTTCCACCTCGGATGTAAGTTTCGCAGCCATGGATGGACTTGGAGATTTATTGACTGGGTCTTAGGGAGTATGGGCTGGGAGAACTCCAAACCAGATGGGCGGTACGTCGAGATCTTATCGAAGAATGTCTTTTGCTGTCACTAACGGGATGTGTAGGTTGTGGAGCATATGCAGGATCAGTTATTATGATAAGTGGAGGTGGCTGTGGAGGAGGAGGAGGAGGAGGATGCGGCGGCGGCGGATCATAAGAGTAACATTTGCTAGCATCTTAATCAGTGCGATGTTCTATTTAAAGTTATACCTTTTCATCATCGCTCTCGCGCATAAAGCGTCTATCTACTTACAGATCGCGCGAAGAAATATCGCTACACACGTTCAAAACGATCGTGTCAAAAGTTCGAACGATTGAACAAAATGCAAAAAAGAAATTTCTGAATTGATCAGAGGAAGTTTTTCAAAGAATTTCCAGGCTCGTAGCACCGAAACCGGGTCCCCAGCGCCCGCAGCATCAAAGGCTTTGGAACACAAGAGACCACTATCCAAAGATGCACATTAGACGGAGGCTCTCACCACATCCGACGTACACCAGTGGTTAAGGTGGTTTTTGCGCAGCGACCGGGAATCGAACAGGAAGAGTCCAATATCTTGGTGAGAGATAACCTGAGGGTATCACCCCCCAGGCCACCCAGCCGCTCTGGTGACAACCAGGCATCACTGTTTGGATAAAGAAGGGCGAGGGGGGCAGCCTCAGGTTGAGAGTGGAGGGTGAAGGTGAAGTCGAAGGTGAGAAGGGAAGGCAAGTGCTTCCTTCTCAAAAGGGAAGGACTCGACGCGTTTCTGTCTTGACGCGTCGTTGTCGTCGCCGTCGTCTTTGTCCACCCGTCGGGAGTTGCTCATTCACCCAACGCTTCACCTACCTAGTCCCTGACGCCGGCTCACCTCCATCTCACCTCTTGCCAGCCTTTGACGCCGTTTTTTCCTGCCTTTAAAATATCAGACGAGCAGCAGTTAAAAGCTTTCAAATCTTCTCACTTTCCATCGCGTCCACCCACCTCCAACAGACTTCACCCTCGACAACTACACAACCTACTTCGTCGCCTCACAACTTCACAACACAATCAAACAGCTTACAATCTTGCCTCATCACCTAAAACACGTAAGTCAACATCTGAATCTCTCTTATCCGTCCTTTCTTCCAGCCTATTCAGCTTTGCGATCAACGCCTCTTTTCGATCGCAAAGTGAATTCCACTCGCAAGCAATCTGACACTTACCATCTTCAACCCCCATTCTCTCGCGCGAATCCACAACTTGCCTCCTTCTGCTTCACTCGCCACTTTCGACAATACCTGACCAGAAGGCAGAATCCTACACAATGTCTCAGGCTCAAGAGCTCCCTCCCGTCGTCTCTGGCGTCCCCGCCGTCGCCGCCGACAATACCCAGAAGACGGCGACCAAGAAGACCAAGTCCAAGTCCAAGACGCTCAAGAAGATTCTGCCTTGCGGCGCAGGCTTCGAGATGTACCGCGACCCCACCAACCAGGTGGTGAAGTACCTCGACGACGAGAATGAGACCATCGCCTTCAAGAACGCCCTGCGCGCCGTCACCCCCAACCTCGACACCCGCGCCGTCGACGCCGCCATGGCCGAGCTCTTCGAGAAAGCCACCAAGCTTGCGCCTCACATGGCGGCTACTGATGGCACTGCCGGAACCTTCATCGCCGCCGCCCGCAAGGCCAACTGGACCAAGACCGCTCTGCGGTACATGAAGCCCACCGTCCCGGCCAAGGTCATGATGCGCCTTTACGAGGCGCGCCGCCTCGCCATCAAGTTCTCGGGATACCGCCAGCATCCCATCGCCTACGACGAGGAGACTCATACTGCAAAGGCCATCGACGCCCTCCTTGGGGAGAAGCCTGAGGAGAAGCCTGACACCTTCTTCGCCGACTGGACCAACGAGCAAGTTGAAAAGATGATGGGCAAGATCCGCCGTAAGGAGCGTGCCGACTGGGTAAAGGGCAAGGAGGATGATAAGGAGGGTGAGCTCATGAGCCCCAAGGAGGCTAGAGAGTTCGCCGAGGCCCAGAAGGCTGCTCAGGCGGAGCTTGAGGATGCCCTTGCCATGAAGATGCGTGAGTTGGGCATCAAGAATGGTGGTGCTGGTTTTCTCTCGCACTAAACAGGACGCCTTTTTCTTTGGGACGACCTCTCAATGACGACAAACAACGAACGGTGAACAAGGGCATGGATACGCACAAGGAAATAGTGTTGGTCGGCTTTGCTCAGTAATGAAGATATCACAAAGAATGGCACCAGGTCTTTATGACTTAACACATCTTTATACACTCTTCTCCATTTTTCTTCGTGCCAACAATGAATCTCATTCACTGTGCCTATGAGTCAACAGCTCAGGTCAAAAGCGCTAACACGTCGTTTAAGTAGGATGTATTGAAAAGCTCCAAGCATCAGCCATGAAAGTGTACATGTCATCATCATTATGTTTCCCACAGCTCAACTGATAATCTCAGTTGGCTCCGTAACAAAGTAGCCCAAAAGGAAAGCGCCACCATCCAACGCCAACTCCAGGGGGTATCGAAATGGTTTATGTTGCTCTGTGGTCTCATCCCATGTGTTGTCGGAGACTTATATGTAGTCGAGGATATGCGTGGTCTCGGAGAATCTCCTTCCACATGCATGCGGTTTACACCCCTCACTGCGACGGCTCTGGAGGAGGTGGCGGGGGCGGGTTCAAGAGCCTATCTTGAATGTTGCTCGTGTCGCCGAGATATTCGCTCAACATTCCTTCCTCTTCGGTGCTTTGAGATATGTTCAGTAACCGATGTAGCTTCTGGTGGATAGTTGTTGACTTACCCATTCACCAAAACGTCAAAGTAAGTGTTCTTGTTCATTGTTGGGGCTGACGAAGACTAGATCTTGAATAGTCTAAGGACAGCAAAGTCGACAGACTTGGATAGTGAAGATTGCTTGGCGTGCGAATGCTTGGAGGTCGGCTTGTTTGGCTTGCACTTATATCTTCACCATCTCAACATGTTTTTGGGGGGCTATTTATACTCGCAGGCTTCCTTGGTCAAGAGCATCACTTCGGATAACGTACCCTGCTACGTTCCTCGCTCCATACCACGCAGCGCTCTGCTGGTCACCTGCTCCATCGGAACGCAACTGACACCATTCCCACTTTCACAGCAAAATCCCGACCCCGTATCCGTACCCAGTACCACGCCGGAGATCCATTATCAGACCCAGAGGCGAGCCGAGGGGCCACCACCCCCAAAGCGGGCCAAACCTCATGAGACCCGGCACAATCCACGACAACCCGAAGGCCAAAACAACGAAGCCGACCAACCGGACGCAAATCCCACCCCAAACATGAGGCTCTGCCTGCGGTCATCCTCGCGACTCGGTCGGGGCTCGTCCAGTCGCCGTGACGGACGATTCACCCCGTGCCGTTTTTCGTCCCCCAGCGGGGCCGACGACGCGCGCGCGCACGGCGAGCATCCAACGACATTCCAAGCCCAGGCTCTACGACACGCCCCCCTTCCCCTCCTTCCGGGATTCTTCATCGAGAAAGGATGGACCAGAGATTGAACCGTTTCGTTTTGACTTCTGCCAGACGAAGGTGTGTAGAAACCACCCCCTCTCGCTCTCTCGATGAGGTCTTTCTCCCCGGTCTTTCTCCCTGGTCGTTTTTTCTGCAGGCTTTGCAGCCAACAGCGCAACATACATACGCCCCTCACCAAGGCCCAATCACCCCCACATCCATGCCTCTCTTGCATATGAGACTGCATGAGAACTTCGTGGCACCGCTGAGCAGTTTGCAGTGAAAGTAGCGACATGGTTGCTCGCGTTGAGGATGCGGTGTGCGAGCGACTCGCTTGTGGGGGGGATGCAGACAATAGTTTCCAGCACATGTGCGTATCATGGAGGTAGTTCGATGGTCTCGCGTCGTGGATCAGGGTACAACCATGCTCCATCTCTGCGTTCTGCGTGAGATTACAGGTTGAGTGATCCTCGAGAGGAGCTGATGAGGTGGTGTGGTGATGTACATGTAGCTGAAGCTCGTGAGGGAGCCCGTCATTTCTTCAGTGATTTGCGGCAACGCGTGTTGATCAATGTGTGTGATCGAGAGTCCCGCAATGTGGCGTAGTGATCTTCGTCTCGGGAGTTGTTCGCGAAATGTTGTTATTCGGGAGCTCGCGATTGATCCCCGAGGTGCGCTTCCAGCATTGAGGAGGGTTTCTGCCGTGTTGTTGCTAGATGCGAGCTACTAGATGCGAGTTTCGTTTTGTGGATAGCATCAATTGCCAAGCGTGGCACGGGTAGCAGACCCGAGCTTGGCAGCTCGACGCGGGGAAACAAGCAGCGAACTCCAAGTCAAAGCTTCAGCTTGACACGCCAAGACTCGTGGGTTGGGTAGTTGCTGTACGTATGAAGTCTTTGTACCTCCCATTACCGCTTTGGGAATCGCTTTCCAGGCGTTCAGGTGTAACTTGTTGACCGAACAAACGTCAGGATGGCATGATACGAATCATCCTAGACCACGACATTTCGTGAATATCAACATGCCGCAGGCCACGTAACAACAGCGGCATCAAGATGAACCAAGCGATTGGAAGAGTGTACAAGCTACGGCCGGACGATGGGGCAGATGATCGCGTACAGGTTTGACGTACATGTGTGACGAGGATCAGGGGTTGAGCAATTGGCAGAAACGTGCATATTTTATACTACACTACGCGCTTTGATTATTCCTGCAGAGCCTCAGGAGGGTCGTTCTGCATAAGCCTTACCAATGATCTGTGAGCTCGCTTCTATCGTACATGTACTCGCCACAGCTAGCTTGTCAGCCAAAGCTTCAAATTTGCTGAGGTTGGGTCAGACCGTTTACTCCTCAGACGCAGAGAACACCGGTCAAGGGTTCAAACAGAAATATTCTGCATTTCAATGTATCTTTGAAGCTGTGTGACCCTAGTACAGTGATTGAAAGAGCGTATCTGAGTTAATGCCGTGGGCGTTGAAACTCATCCAAGCGAAACCAGCAGCTACTCTTTGCGTCCCAGTACCTGCCCTAGCTTTCCAGCCAAGGGAAATAACATGATAAAAAGACACCAATCCAGAAGCAATCAACAGTAGTACTTGAAGACATTCAATCTTCAAGATAGGGTATCAAACAAGCCCTCTGCGTCTCCTCCAAATCCCGAAAACACTTCCAAGCGCTTTCAATGCGCTATCCCTCTCACAGGAGACATGCGGAGATATAGTATGTTGATTACCAGCGAACTTGTGTTCACTTTTGACCCCCTTGCTGAAGCCTGTCTTGGATACTAGAAGTATCGTTGATGTAGTCGTCAAGGACTGGGTTGGGCGAGGCTCTAAATCTCGGTTAGTCCGTCGTCATAATTGCTTCTGTTGGAGAGACTTACGGGGCGTCAGGCATGATGGATGTTGAAAGAAGGATCACGGGTATAATGAATTTGGTTCTCAGATCAAGATATTCTGATGAGATGGTTCTGCAGTCTAGTCTTCGCTCACAGAAGTCCAGCTCCGATGGTGTAGATATTGAAATCCCAAGTTCTCAAGTTTACTTCCCAGGGGTATTTATACTTTTCATATCTAACGAATGTCACCAACATTTGCCGATGCATACTAGCGAACATCTTGTTGTCCCCTCCTCGGATACTGCTCCCGCGTTCACTCAATCTACATGATAGTCGCCCCTTCGTGGGTCAGCTGTTCTGCGCTAGTATCAACAGGGTTGCCCTTCACAGCGATTCAAAGGCTTGAAAGTGCCACCCTTGTCTGCGGCCGGGACACAACCCTGGACATCCAAACCCCTCTCCGAACGATTCAGGTATCCATACCTATCATCTGCCACGAGGATCTCCTCGGCCTCGACCTCTCATAGGACAATGCCCCAATTTTGTGAGGCTCTGCACCCCTTGTCAAAGCCCTTACAAGTTGACGGCCACCTGAAGCATGTGAGTTGGCACCATTGTCTTCCGTCTGAAGTGTCTGATATCCGATAACCATCCGTGATCCGTCATCTGCTCACCCCCTACTTGCTAGGGGTGGCTATCATATGCGGGATGGGCTTGCGGGTGGCATGGGACGGCATGGAACGGCACGACAACGGCGCGTAAACCCCTAAATATGAACTACAACTGATAATCAGGCTCTCTCATTTCGGGAATCTTTTCCAGCCCTCGCTTTCGTATGTTCATTGTTTACGAAGGCAAGGTCCACTTCTTTTCTAGGTGGCTTGTAACCGTTTATTTCGAGGACGCCAGCTACATGCTCTTGCATGAAGTAACCACATGCGGGTGCAGAGAGCGCAGCGTGGGTTTACAAGCCCTCCAATCACAGTCATGTGTAGATACATCACCCCCGCTTTGTTACGAGCAAGGAAGGTGTGCCGCCAGTCGTGCAGCCTTGGCTGGAGGTGGTTACTGATTAGCTCTACAGAGTAAGGTAGTGTTTATGGCGTCCGTCTCTTCTGGGGGTATGGAAAGAGCTACCCTGGCTAATGTGGTATTGGTTTCGTCGAGCTGCTTCGGCAAGTGATTGTTTCGAGAACTTCTCACTTTTGCACATTGCTGAAGAAAGTGACAAGCCGGTCAAGGTACCCGGACCCATCTTCTCAAGACCTGGGTAGTTCTCTCCCTGTGCGAAGAAACCTTGCTCGGTGCCATTCGGGCATGCTCGGGGCCGTCTTTCCGTCCGTGACGTCGTCGTCACCGTCACGGGAATGACACGAACGGCTGAGGCTTCACCGCCAGAGCCATTGACTCCCAACCTGAGCTCGATGAGATTGTCCCCCACGGGGATGAATGCACCCGCTGGATTGGTCATCAATTGTCATCAGATGAGGGGTTCTTGGGCCGAAAGATTGGCTTCGAGATAGCAGCAGATGGCAGAGATGGAGCTAACGACCTTAAACCTTGCCCGGAAACACACCGTCTCCCGCTCTCCCGTCGGCAGGGGGCGTCATCATGATCCGATAAACTGTCCACGAGACTATATTTGAGTCGGGATAACATTCAAGTCCGATGCCACGTATGTGAAGATGCGGGACGAGCTGCAAATTGTGTCGACGTGGTGAAATCTTCGGGACGAGGATCAGGGATAAAGAGAGTCAACACCGGCATCAAAGCTCTCGCTCAGGCCTGTGGCGCCCCCTCATGACGGCAGCAGAAGTCTGCAAGAGCCTGAAGCCATACCGGTCAAAAAGCCACAAGGAAACATTCTTATGCAAAAGGTCTCTACAACGCGGGGGTTAGTGGAAGGGTGTAAACGGTGGATTTCGTGAGGATGGTCAGAAAAAACGTCAAACTTGCAGGAGGAAATCTCGTGAACAGCGCCTCTGAGATCTTCCTAACCAACCAAATCCCGCGTCAGTGGCCCATTAGCAGAATCAGATCATAAATCGACCGTATCTCGGGCCAATGGTTCATCGGGCTGCCGCGCCGGCCTCGTCCCGAGAAGGGCAAGCAGAACGGAGGGTGGGGAGGGTATGAAATTGTAGAGTGGAGGGAGCCGATGAAAGAGTGGAGGAAAGGCCGGGAGGGATGAGAGAAAGAAGCAGTGAGTTACCATTGGTGTGGAGGGATGGTGTGGAATCAAATCACCAACACCACAAACGCCGGGTCGCCCCCGACGCGGCCACGGAGAAGATGTCTGCATATGTCGGTTAGCTGCGTGGGCTGCGTGGGCTGCGTGGCTGCTCTTGTTGGAGCGGTCTTCGAGCAGCAAGCCCAGCACACCATCTCTCGCTCGCTGTAACCTTCCTGAATCCCTTCCTCCTGCCCTTCTGTCTCTGTACCCGCGGTTCACCAGTCTCTCTTGGGACGAGCAGAGCCGCATAGGCTGGCACAGCCGCATGTTTTCGGGGTTGAGAGGACACCCCAGATTCTGAAGCTCCTCGAAGCTCAGACTACGTTTGCAGTGCAAGTGCAGTCCTTTTGGTTGTGGGTGTGAGGGGAGGGAACGCAGCGCCTGACTCGCAGCCAGGAAGGTTTGCTTGCAAGGTCGCTTTTGAATAGTACTGTGCAGCAGTTCGCCGTTTTTGCACATTCACATCTATTTACTGCCGTCACATCTCATCCTTCCGATCGTTCGGTTTCCTGGTCGTTAACTCAGAAGGAGAGAAGAGAGAAACGTGGAAAGGCGAGGGACGGCTATGTTGGGGGCCGTGTCGATGCGTAGGGCTGGCTGGGGCTGCTAACAGTGTTGTTGGTTTCTCCAGGCTGTCAGCAGGATTGCACTTTCGGGAGACTTCATCCATTGAGGAGAACCTTCATCTATTCATCTTTGTCTGTGGAATCTCTAACGTCTGAAAGACAGAAACAATCATCGATTAGCACGCGTCCGAATCCGTTATGCCCGAACCCATCGGCTTAGATCTTCGACTTCTCCGACTCCTCCCTCGCCCTCTTCGCCTCCTTCTCCTCCCTCAAGACCTCCTCCCGCCCCCGAACTTCGACCTTGCGCGGGCCTTCTCGCGTGAACTTGACCAACACGACCCTCTCCCAGTCGCCCCCGCGCCCCGAGCCCTTGAGCTCCGGCCCCGGCTTATCGATCCCGAGCACGACGCGGTTGTCCTCCTCGCGGATGAACAGGTTATGCGGGCTCATGACCTTGTCCGCCCAGGGGATCTCCGACGTGGGCTGCTTCCTCGCAGCCTCCGACTCGGCTGTCGGGATCCTCTTCAGGAATTCCTTCAGCTGCTCCCGCTGCGCCGCGAAGTGCTCGACGCCGGCCCCGCTTGACGAGCCCTTGCAGAACTGCGCGACGAGGAAGAGCAGGTAATACTGCGGCGGGAAGAGGATAATCTCGCCCTTGTCGGCGCGGGAGAGCCATACGGAGGCGTCGTCGAACTTGGCGGCCGTGTGCTCCACGCCCCCGTCCGGCGTCGGGACAATGATCTCGTGCTCCGCGGCCTCGGCGCCTGTTGAGGCGGAGTGCGGGAGCATGTAGATGTACATTTGCGTTGTGAAGCGTTTGGGGACGTTGGTCGGGGTGACCCATCTCGTGAAAGGCATCAAGCGGTCTGTTGTACGAGTGAGTAAAATGAGTTGATGGGAAACAAGACCACATACCAACGTCCGGAACGCCCCCAACACTCTCAACCCACTCCCTAAACCTCACCTCATTCCCATGAATCTGCTTCCTCGCAACGTCCCTATCCGCAGACGACAAGTTCACCAGCGCAGACTCCTCCCCCGCCGCCGCGCCCTTCCTCGTCGCAAGCAGAATCCCCGTCTCCTCAAAACACTCCCGAATCGCACCAAGCCGATACGCAGGCCCGTCCTCGTGCCTCTCCCGCGCCTCGGGCGCAGGCACCTCCCCGTCGTGGAACGCGTCCAGGTTCCCGCCGGGAAAGACGTGCGCGGAGGCGAACGACGTGGACGTCTTCACCCGGTGGAGCAGCAGGACCTGGTTCGTCGGCGAGAGGAGGAGGATGCTGGTGCCCGGTTAGCGCGCGCCTGTCGGATCGGTTTGTGAGGGATGCGGCGTTACCTTGAACTCGGCCGCGGCGCCTGGACCTCCTTCTTCTCCTTTGATGACGATGATGCCCGCTTTTGTGACATGATTGCAATCCGCGTCGCGCCTTCAAAACGAAAAGTGGCTGTTGTGAGTGGTGGCGTATTCGGACTCGTCGGCCTTCGGGTTGCGGTCCCGGTCGCAATTGAGCGCGAATTCGTGAGTGGTATTGAGAGTATTGATGATTTTGACCGCGCGCGAATGCACCGTGAAAATATGAATGTAGACATTAGAAGATCACCGGGGAATAGCCTGTCCGGCTAGCTCAAAGTCATGAGGTGTGTTGCGGACTAGATCATCGCAGCGGGGTTGTTTGATGTTTTGCCGAGGTTCGGTGAGCGCCCTGTGACCGCGCCCTGCGCCGGTTGAGGAATGCCGTGCGGCGAGCAACGATCGACATCCGTACTTGATATTTTCAAAGCTTCCTTAATAGTTTGAGTTGACGGGCACTGAGATCAATACATCAACGTGTAAAAGTTTGGTATTGCGCATCTTAAGTGAATGCTAGGCCTCTCCAAAGCTGTGCCTGTGCCTACCCAAGTTACGCCGTGATGAATGCATAAAATGTAGAGGGTATCCGTGCCTCAACTCCAAATCAATATCTCTTCCTCTCGCCTCCTCGCAAGCTCTCGCGCCATAGACAGCAAACGCTCTTGGACTCACACCACTGCTTCACTTCAACTGCAGAGACCTCGCCGTCGTAGCCAACTCTGGACAGCTGACCAGTATTCAGCCAAGTGGCAAGGTCCTCCAGCACAATAGGGTCATACATCAACATCATCTCATGAAAGGTGGGCTTCTTCGGGTCCGTGGTTGGGGGTGCCGTTGTCACGGCTTCGGTGATGCACTCAAACAGAGCCGCAGACTCCTGGCTCTTTGGCGACGCAGCGAGCGACATCTCCGTATCTTCCGTGATTGATAAGGAAGCATCCACTGGCGGCGGCGACGAGAACATTGGCCCCGGAGATGAATAGGGCGACGGCGACAGGGACCCTTCAGAGGCCGAATCAGGAATCTCGATAATGTTCTGCGACGCAAGCTTTCTCGCGCGTGACGCCGCCGGCGAGGCTGCGTCTGGGGTATCTGCAGCTGCCTTGAATTTGCCCTTGTTGCTTATCGTGCCGCCGGTGGTTCGTGTCGGCTCAGCGGTTTTCCTCGGCCGTCCGGGTCGCCGTTTGGGAGATGGCGGCGGAGGCTGAGCTGACGGCGGCGGCTCACTGGACGGGATCTCGATGCTACTCTTTCTCGGGCGACCCCGCGGGCGTTTGGGCGACGACAGGAGTTCGACGCTGGGGGTCTTCCTGGGCCGTCCCGGCCCACGTTTAGGTGACACCTCCTGGGACGCTGGCGCAACGTCACTGTTCTTTCTCGGACGGCCCCGCGGGCGTTTGGGTGACACAGCAGCTGCAGCCCTTTGCACCTTGGCAGCTGCCTGTGACTCAGATATCGTCGAGATCATCGGATGGTTCGTGGGGAGGGAAGAAAGAGCTGGTCGCTGCTTACTTTCCCAGCACTGGTCCAATAGAGCAAGCATAGCCGTGCGTCTTTTGACTGGCTTGAACCCGTACGAGGAGATTTCACGTGCAAGCTGGACGTCAGTGTATAGGTCGAACTTGGGTTTGCTGGGTTCTTGGACAGGTTTGGCTTTGGCAGCAGGCTGTTGTGTTGCTTTGATTGTCACCGACGGCAACCGCGGCGGCGGCAGGTCAATGTCATCCTCGGCGATGTCTTTTTCGGCTAGGCATGCAGCTTCATGTTCGGGCGCAGGGCTTGGTTCCTTCGGGGCGGGTTGAGCTGCCGCAGGTTGGAAGGATGGTGCCTCCTCTTGAATGCTAGGCAGCTCCCCGGCGATAGCTTTTCCGAGAAGATCGTCAATATCAGGGAAAGAGTCATCTGATGGAAAGTGATTCGGTAGTGGTGGCGCCTGTTTGTCCGCGGCCACGTATCCAAATGGATTGGGTCCTTCAGATGTGCCTTCATTTCCCTGTGGCGTGTCTGCCAAGTTGATGACTTCGAGGTCCAAGACTCGTCCATCTTCGTCTCTTGCACCGACACCCCACAGCTTCTGTCGCGGTTCTGGCTCTACCGCGTCACTGTTGATGGGCGTGACGAAGGGGTCATCCTCTTTCCCTCGCGAGTTCGAAGCTTGGAGAGCTGACTGGAGGTCCCTGAGGAACGTCGGCGAGTGTTCCCGAGCCAACTGGCTCGAGGTGCCAAAGACGTAGTCCTGATTTGCGGCCTGTCTCAAAGCTGCGGTCGGTGATAGAAGGACAGGTTCTGGCGGTGGCATCTTTTTCGGCTTCTTGGCCTTGGATGCCCTCTTCTTTCCCTTGCCCTTCGCCTCCTCTGCTTCAACGGCGTTGCTCTCTGGTGCAAGTGCAGATGGTTCCTGCTGTTCAGTAGCTTCTGGAACCTTATAGGCAGCTGTGGCTAGCTCAGTGATAGTTCGAGGCTTCTTCCTGGGGGCCTTGGCCTTCGGGGCCGCTCTCTCGGACGGGCCCGTCTTGGCCGTTTCGTTGATAGATACAGTCTCGATCAACTTCCTCTTCCCCAAGACCTGACACTCATTGTCGGCTGGCTCGACGGAGGGCCGTGCCGCCTCCTCCTCCGGGTGCGCATAGTTCTTAAAAAGGTTATCGAAAGTCTCCTTTGAGGCGACAAGACTTGAGGTCTTATCGGTTAACGAGAGTAAATCCACGACCTGTTGGTTCGAACCAGCAACGGTATCGGCAGGCGGTGGTGTCCAATCTTTGCGACGGCGCATAGCCGCCTCCAAGTCCAAAGGCTCGTCCGCATCTTTCTTGGTCCTCTTCGGCGGCTTAGGGACCTCGGCCTCCTGATCCTGGTCCTCGTCTTTCGGTTTGGCGAAGTGGCGACTAACAGTTTCCTCCTTCTTCTTCCTCGTCGTTCTAGCTTTGGCCGCAGGTTTGGCCTTTGTAGACTTGGCTTTCTTCTCTTCTTTCTCGGCAGCGTCCTTCAAGTACTTCTTCCACGGTTGGTCGGCCTCGGTTTCCTCCTTTTCCTTGGCGGCCTTCCCAGCTTTGGCAGGTTTTGGAGGCGGTTGGCCTGGCTTCTTCTCCAACACCTTGACACCTCTCTTCCGCTTCGGTTTCGATACCGTCGCGAGGCACACAACAACTGGTTCCTCCTCTTCGGGTAGCGGTGGCGGGGGCATACCAGAGTTTTCGGTCGGGGGTTTAGACGGAGTCGTCAGATCGATCGTGGAGTGCTCGTGGCGGAGGAAGCTGGACACGCTGCTGAAGCTATGGCTTGCATTGTCGGGAATAGGCATCGCCGCGCTACCGCTTCGTAGTGGAGGTCGTGAAGGGTTCTGTGATTTGATCTGGTCGAGAGACGGGAGACCTGGCGAAGAAGAGGAGAGGCTGTAGGAGTCATGAGGAATGGTCCCGAACGGAGACCCCATCGTGAATCTCGGCAGGCCCAGGGTGATGCGCCGGGCGCATGTTTTCAACACAAACCGCAGCAGGGTGTTTGTTGGGGGTCTGCAAGAGACTATCGTAGTGGCTGCGAGGCGTGTGTAGACATTGAAGTCGCCCGTAGTGTCTCAGATGTATTGGTGGTGGCAATGGCGCATCGAGTTGTCATTCACGCCCTCCCGTCCTTCAAGAAACAAAACACACTACGCGCGACACCACTAACACCACTGAACGGAACCCAGACCTCAGCACAGCGGAGCACGTACGCTGCAGCGGGGTGGAGGTCCGAGTGCCCCAAGCGCCGTCGACACCCGCGTCATTGCCGCGCAGTCACCTGACTCAAGCGACACGTGACTGCAGCCCTGCCGCCGGCTCGGCAGGCGCAACCCACCGGACTTTTTGGAAGGAGGCGCCCACACAGTTTTTTGGCAAAATTAAGAAGTCACCCCCACCACGCCTCAGTCTCTTCCCGACGACCACTTCCGCGTAACGCAAAATCACCAACAACTTCTCTAGACAACCCCCCGAACGCCAACCGCAGCAATGGAGAACGACAAGGGCGAGATCGTCGATCTGTAAGCGAAAACCAAACCACCCGTCCTCGAGACGTCACGTTACGATGCACCCGCGCGCCGGCAGCCGAATTCTCGTTCGGGAGGAAAGGAGCTTGAGGGGGGAATGAGAGCAGGAGAAGGCGGCATTTTTCTGCGTGGAATCTCTCTCGGCTCCCCTCTTGAACCTCTGCTTCACGATTGAGAATTGGGAGGAAGGCCAGGGATCGCAATGCGACGGAGGATGAACAGGCACAGAGACGGATATGCTAACGTGTTTGCTCCTCCAGCTACGTTCCGCGCAAGTGCAGCGCCACCAACCGCATCATCAAGGCCAAGGACCACGCCTCCGTCCAGATCTCCGTCGCCAAGGTTGACGAGAACGGCCGCGCTGTCCCCGGCGAGAACCACGTCTACGCCCTCTGCGGTTTCGTCCGTGCCATGGGTGAGAGCGACGATGCTTTCAACCGCCTTGCCCAGCGCGATGGCCTCGTCAAGGCCGTCTGGTCCGCCCAGCGATAAATGCTGAGGCTTCGTCCTCGGGGGAGGAAAGGAAATGGTACGTTGTGGACGGGGCTTTGCAAAAGGCTCTCGAGGGATTTTTTTGGCGTCCAAAAAGCGAAGCCGGACTCGGACACGGTGACTGACTCTTTTCTCTCAAAAGGTCTAGTCGTTCGGTTCGGTCGGTCTACATGGATCTAGAGTTGGTTGCATGGACAAAAAATCGCCAATTCGAGGCGTCTGGCTCTCTGAGGAGAGGAAAATGGCATAGGAATGGTTCACGACTACCCAACACAATGAGATTTTCCGCGTTCGAGACAAACAAGAACAAGCCTCTCCCGTCCAGTGACTCTCGTCCTCGTCCTCGCCTGCCGCCCCCCGACTGCGAAATTCCTCCCCCGTACCCAATTCCTCGTTCCCGGCTAGCGAAGGATTCTCGTGCCACCCTCGATGGTCTCCCATGGCCGAGGATTCTGGGGCTACCTCGATAGCCTCCGTGCCGCAGATCAAAGTATGAGGCCTTGAAAAAGCCGTGGCGGTTAAGGTGTTCGCCATAGTACAGATACGGGTCTCACATGTCTAGGCACTAATTGCTTCAATACGATGCCTATTTCTCACCTCGAGTTCGCCATCTTCTTAGCTTTTGAAATGTTGCAGGGCTGTGTTGGCGAATGTTCACCCGCTTGCTGCCACCAAAACCCAGTCCACAGCTTCCTGTGGGAGGCAGCTGGGTGCTCCTCACCTCAACCACTGAGCCAGTGTTAACTACAGACACGCAAAGTCATCGCAAAAGTGAAGCGCTTGTGATGCGTGTAATCATTGATCGCTGTGACGCTAACTTCAAACAACATGATCATAACATTAAACAGCTCTCATCTACCCGATCTCTACCATCGCCACCGCCGTCTACAACACATAACGGAAGTTGGGGTTCTCCATATCAGTCAGATCAACACCCTCATCCTCATGCTGAGCGTCAGGCGTCACCGCAGCCGCAGCAGCCGCCTCGTCCCTCTGCTTATTCCTACGCATCAACATCACCCGCAACGAGATGGCGATACACATCTGCGCAACCGAGCACGCGAGAATGACCTTGCACCCCGTCGGGTACAGCGGCGCCTCCTTGGCCAGGAAAGCATGGGGCCCAATAACGTTTCCGACACAGTACGCCGTGAAGACGATGGCCGAGGCCGTAATACGCTTCGTGTAGCCACCCAAATTCGTCGCCGGCATCTGCAGCGCGAGCACCAGCGACGCGACGAACGAGCCGACAAGGTAGTACCCGAACAGCACGCCGACCTTGTAGTGCGCGCGATCCAACTTCCAGATCATGACGCACCCCAAAATCGTCGGGATCAGCCACAGCGCCATCACCGTGGTGCGCTGGTTCTTCAGCTTCGTCGCCGTGTACGCGCCGGACAGGATCCAGAAGACCTGGAACGCGCCCTGCGGGATGCCGAGCGCGGTCGTGAGCAGCGGGTCCGAGACGAGGCCCTTGATGATGAGCTTGCCAAAGTTGGCGACGCCGCCGTTGATGACCTCGTTGAGCAGCACGAAGAGCGTCAGCAGCCAGACCTGCGGGTCGAGCACGGCCTCCTTGATCTGGTACCACTGGACCGTCTTGTTGAGCACGCCGGTGCGGGCGAGGCGCGCGCGGCCGACGAGCAGGGCGCGCTCCTCGAGCGAGAAGCGCTTGGCGGTGAGAATGCTGTCCGGCAGGCAGAAGAGCAGCAGGATGCCCCAGAGGACGGTGATGCCGCCGCAGATGAGGAAGACGGCCTTCCACACGGGGAAGGAGTCGATCTGGCCGATGCCGTAGCTGAGGATGCCGCCTAGCATGGAGCCGACGCCGTTGCAGCAGTAGAAGATGCCCGCGCGGAAGGGCTGTTCCGATCTGACGTACCTTGAGTCTGTTAGCTTACTATACTCCGGGCTTGGGTGAGACTGGGGTGACTTACCACATGGAAACCATCATCATGAAGCAGGTGGTAATTGGAGCCTCAAAAACACCTAGGAAGAATCTACACGCCGCCAGGCCGGGGAAGTTGGAGCACGCGGCCGTGATCATCAACACGGAGCCCCACGAGAGCACGCACCCGGCCACGACCTTGCCCATCTGCGTCTTCTGCGCGAGGTACACCCATGGGTACTCAGCAACCAAGTACGCCAGGTAGAAGATGCTCGCGAACCACGAGTACTGCGTCTGCGTGACGCTGGTGCTGGTGAAGAGGTCGAAGACGGCGGCGTACGAGAGCGCCTGCTTGTCGATGTACTGCAGCACGTAGGTGCCGGCGAGCAGGGGCAGGACGATGAGGTCGATCTTGCGGACGAGCTTGCGGTTCTTCTCCTTGTCGTTGACGAGCTCGGCGAGGTACTCCTCGGTGATATTGTTCTGGTAGAGGAACTCGGCGGAGGCGTCGAGGTGCTGGACCTCGCCGGCGGTCAGCGACTTGGTCGGCTCGAGGCCGTCCTCGGCCGCCTTGATGTCCTTGTCGACGGCGTGCGTGTTGTCGGCCATCTTTGCTGTCGTTGTCTGTCTCAAAGGACCGATGTGTCTAGCAACAGGAACAACAAGAGGCGTTGAAGTTGACGGCTCAACCTTCGTGGCTTCACGGGGAGGGGAGAGGACATGATGTTTTAATGCCCCGTTGCCAATTGGCCATTATCTCGAACCCCCGCAGGCTCACGAGGCCTGGTCTCCGGGGCGCAGTTGATAGACGAGCCCTCTCCCAGATGGTGCAGATAGCCCGGGGAACTGTCAGTCCTACTCTGTCAGTTGAGTAAACCAAACAAGCATCTTATCAGGGACCGGACCCATGCCCACGAAACCCCATAACGGGCTACTTTATCCGCAGTCCTGGGTCTGCCAATGGCTGGTCTGGCTATCGCGGGGAACCACGCCGGGGGGGGCATGAGTCGAGAGGAGGTCGGGGTCTTGCCGACCGGCGCTGATAAACATGATAAGCCCGAAGATCAGAGAGGACTTCGGACGACAGATCTGGGCCCGAAAGCGCACGTCTGGAGCCGATATCGCTCGGCCGCCCGATCCCCGCGGGAAAACATGGCTTCTCTCTACCAAACGTCGTGGCTTTCCCTACTCATTTAACAATGCTAGTCAACTCAATTGGGAGGGCCTGTCTGCCGTGCGATAGTTGCTGCAACGGCGATCCGGTACATCCATCCGCCGACACCTGAACTAATCATCAACCACACCTACCCCAAGCTTTACCAAGCCCCCGGTTCACCACTCACCTCTCACCCTTGCTTGCCAACCAAGACATACCCATCCAAGACACACATACACACACACACACACACACACACACACACACACGTCGCCAAGATGGGCTCCAAGGTTGAGGACCGTCCCTCGGTGACCATCGCGCAGGGCACGGTGGTCGGCACCGTCGTGACGGAGGCCATCCCGCGGCCGGTCGAGGCCTTCCGCGGCATCCCGTACGCGCAGCCGCCGACCGGCGACCGCCGGTTCCGGCCCCCGGTGAAGGTGGATCCGTCCACGGCGACGATCGACGCCTCCAAGTTCGGCGCCGTCGCCCCGGGCAAGCAGCTCTTCCCCGGCGGCCCCAAGTTCGAGTACAGCGAGGACTGCCTCACGGCCAACGTCTTCCGCCCCCAGGGCGCGGGCAAGAAGGACCTGCTCCCCGTCGGCGTGTACATCCACGGCGGCGCCTTCAACCGCGGCACCGCCATGATGCACAACACGCCCTCGTTCCTCGCCAACTCCGGCCAGGACCTCGTCGCCGTGTCCTTCAACTACCGCATCGGCGCCCTCGGCTTCCTCCCCTCGACGATGAGCTACGAGCAGGGCGCCCTCAACCTCGGCCTCAAGGACCAGCTCCTCCTCCTCGAATGGGTCCGCGACAACATCGCCGCCTTTGGAGGTGACCCTAACAACGTCACCCTCTTCGGCATCTCCGCCGGAGCACACTCCGTAAGCTTCTTGTCTCTCCCCCCCACCCCAAAACTAACACCCCTTCCCCCGGCAGATCGGCCACATCCTCATGCACGACGAAGGCCAATCCGTCCCCCTCTTCCACAAAGTCATCCTCCAATCCGGCGCCTCCACCTCCCGCGCCGTGCGCCCCTACAGCGCCCCCATCCACGAGGCCCAATTCGCCGACTTCCTCGCCGCCTGCGCCTGCCCGCCCGGCCTCTCCTCCGCCGACACCTTCGCCTTCCTCCGCGCCGCCCCCACCGAGACCGTCCAGGCCGCCCAGATCGCCGTCTTCGACAAGTACAACCCCTCCCTCCGCTGGGCCTTCCAGCCCGTCGTCGACGGCGACATCATCCCCCGCGCGCCCATGGAGTCCTGGCGCCTGAACAAGTGGCGCAAGGTCCCCATCATGACCGGCTTCAACCGCAACGAGGGCTCCATCTACATCAGCAAAAAGGTCGCCCGCTCCGACGAGTTCACCTCCTTCTTCGCCGACCTCCTCCCGCTCCTCTCCGCCGACGACATCGCCACCATCGACGCGCTGTACCCGGACCCCCTCACCGTCGCGGACTCGCCGTACAAGGAGCAGCTCGAGGGCACCGGCGCGCAGTACCGCCGGCTCGAGGTCGCGTACGGGCAGTACGCTTACGTCGCCCCCGTGCGCCAAACAGCAGAGCTCGCGAGCAAGGCCACCAGCGAGCCGGTGTACCTCTACCAGTGGGGGCTCGAGAGCTCGCTGCTGGACCGCGCGCGGCACGGCGAGAACATGTACTACGAGACGTGCGAGCCGAACCGGACGGGCATCTCGGCGGCGCAGAAGGAGCTGTGCCTGACGTACAACGCGTACATCACGAGCTTCATCGCGACGGGGGATCCGAACGCGGTGAGGGGGTCTGCGCCGGAGAGGCCCGCGTGGGAGCGGTATAGTGCGGAGGGGACGCCGAAGGCGATGGTGTTTGGGGAGGAGAACAAGGAGCTGATTGGGGGTGCGGCGGGCGTGCCGGCGAGGTTGCATGATGATACATGGGCGAGGAAGGAGTCGGAGTTTTGGTGGAGTAAGGTGGATGTCTCGCAGCAGTAGGCTGTAGAAGGATAGGAAGAATCAAATCAGTTAAATGTGTCTGCTTAGTGGTGTCGTGTGAGTGTTTATCGTTTTGGTGTTGTCATGATATGAAAAGGAGACCCAGCAGCTGACCTCTAAGCTTTTGATTAACCATTCAATGTTATCATAGTACTTTTCATCTGATTGACACCAAACCCCTTGTTGCGTCAAACTTCCCGCTTCTATATTTGAAATTTTCAAATCTCATTATCCCACCCCTTCAACACCTCAACCCTACCTCCTCACCACACGATCCCTCCCAAACAACCGCCCCAAATACCCAAACTTAACCAAAAACGTACCCAACGGCACAAAGGCCAACATCCCCATCTCCCCCCTCCACTTCCCAACCTCCCACAACACCCCCTCCCTGTCTAACGCCACCGCCAGCGCCCCCCAATGCGGAAAGTCCATCAGCGCGCTCACCAGCACGTACCCCCTGACAACCTTCCTGTCATTGCTGTGCAGCATAATAACCCAGGTGAGCAGGGCAAACCCGAACAGCAGCACGGCGTTTTGCAGCGCCCAGAGGGTCTCTGTGGGCGTGGGCTCGCGCGGGCTGGAGGCCAGCGGCGCGGTGATGGATGAGGGGCTGAGAAGGGGCTGGAGGGCGCCGAAGAGGCAGAGGAGGGGCTCGATGTAGGTGAAGAAGATGCGTGGGATTGGGGGCATGATTTGAGACATTTTGGACCTTTTTTTTTTTTTTTCCTGATTGGGTGTTTGGTGTGGTACAGATTACGTGGTTGTTTGAGCTGAGCGGTAATTATCTGACGAAAAACATATTTCAGAAGTGAGAGAATTGAATGCGTATTTG
This sequence comes from Colletotrichum sp. SAR11_59, assembly GCA_025328345.1. Taxonomy (NCBI): domain Eukaryota; kingdom Fungi; phylum Ascomycota; class Sordariomycetes; order Glomerellales; family Glomerellaceae; genus Colletotrichum; species Colletotrichum sp. SAR11_59. The sequence continues at coordinate 400 of JAKMXC010000562.1, read as the reverse complement.
TATGGATTCTACGTCAAAGCAGAAAACCAGAATGATTATCGTTGCCTAAGATGGCAAATGAGTGAAAGGAAGCCGACACTATGACGTAGAAGGAGCCTGTAGTAGCATATATTGACCTCACGCTTACACTCCTTTTTTTGACCTGATCAGGACATTCGTTTACGTTTTGTAGTTTGTGTGTATACGTAAATGTCCTTTGATGTTTCCTGAAATGAGTGATACGCTTCCGCAGTTAATTGCACGTACAATGGCTTGGAGCATCCTCCTGATGCTATTCTTATATATTTATATCTAGAGTATCAAAAAAAAAAAAAAAAAAAAAAAAAAAAAAAAAAAAAATAATTTAAAAAAAAAAAAATAAAAAAAAATTTTTTTTTTTTATTTAAAAAAAAATAAAAAA
>JAKMXC010000561.1:0-39295 GCA_025328345.1 Colletotrichum sp. SAR11_59 | reverse complement strand
TATAATAAATACCTTAAAATTTGCTAACCTGCTAATTATATATATATTATAACGTAGGCTTTGGTGTTTTTTTTTTTTATCTTTTAAAAAAAAAAAAAAAAAAAACATACTATATGCTAAGTACTAAACACCTTATTTTAACTCTTATACTTCTTAATAATATCTTCTTAAGGTATTCTAATTACTAACTACTATAGAGAGAGTATTTACTACTATTTAAAACACTAAGGAATATCTTTAAATATCTAATACTATCTATATTTATTTTATAAAGAAATAAAGTTAACTAAGAATTACCTACTTAAGTATTATAATAGATTCCCTCTTAAATCTCCCTCTTAAGATACTTTTAAGTATTACTAAAGCTTTTATCTTTCCTAATTATAATACTAATCTTAACTTATATAGCTTAGCTTACTTAGCTCTTATTTTATATATACTATATAGTATTATAAACCTTATTCTCTATAAGTATACTATCTTATAGGATTAATATATACTCTATCTTAATAGGTTTTAAATATTAATTTCTATTTACTTAATAAACTTTATTACTAATAGCGCTAAGTAGTTTCTATATAGTAGTTAAGCTATAAGCCTCTTAGACTATTAATAGCTCTTTAGGCTTCTAATACTAAAGTAAGTAACCTTCTCTCTCTTTAATCTCCTTTATATATTTCTAATAATAGTAGAAAACTTCTTACTAATTAGGTAAGTATTTTTATAGCTACTATACTTCTTAGCGATCTTATTCTTTTATCTTACTTAGTTACTTATATTTTATATATCCTTTAACCTCTTAATATTATATAAGTCTTATTAGCTATATTTTATATCTCTTAGTAGTGCTTAACTAAGCGCTATAAAGACCTTAAAGATAGCTAGCTATATATTACTCTCCTCTATATAGCTATAATATGAAGTAATAAAGATATAGTATACTAGCTTCTTAGATGTAAAGTCTTAATTAACCTTAACGTATTACTAGATTATCTCTATTTATCGCTTTATATAAATGCTATTTGCATAATAGGTATATAGTCTACTAGAGGTAGTATTAAGCTAATATCTCTATATTTAGCGCTTATATATAGAAACTAAGTAATAGTAAAGCTTCTAATCAGTAAGAGAGCTATATAAGACTAGCTATATAGTAGCTATAGAGGTCTTATAAGGCTATATATAATAGCTATAGGTTATATAGTAGAAATAATAGAGTAGACTATTAACTAGTGCTATAGCTTGCTCTAAGATATAATTATATATAATAGACTAATCTATAACTAGCTAGATGAAGTTAAGTGTTAAAGCTTTTACTATGCTTATTTTTCTGAGGATATTAAAGGGAGAAGTTAAAATAGAGAGGAAGCTAAGCTTTTAGCTATATATATAGTATCTAGACTTATAAAGCTAGGCGTATTAGTTAATATAATAGATTACGCTTAAATAGTATAGCGTATATTAGATAAGAGGATATAGATTAAGGAAGGCCTTAAGCTGCACTAAAAGTTTAATAATAGCGTTAATATTAAGTAGGCGTAGTATATTAAAAGTTAGAAGCATTATGAGATTCTAATACTTAAGCTAGTAGTATTTATAGTATAGTATAACTAATAGTATCTTATATAGATAATCTATAGAGTAAGGTTAGTCTAAAGAAGATATCTAGCTAAGATAGCTTATAGTGCTAGTAGTAGTATATCCTCTCGCTTAGTAATATTATAAGATACCTTAGGGGATACCTTACTTATAAGGATAAAGATTTATTAATAGATTAGTAGAAATATAGGGAGTAAGTAGTTAGGATATATAAATTAAATAAGAAAAGGAGGTAATACTTATAGAAGACTATAGTATACTTTTATAGATTTTACTTTTAGGCATTTAGTAGAGATAAAAGTAGAGTACTCTTAGTAGGTAACGCTTAGAAAAGTAAGCATATTATTATATCTTTAAGGTAGTTAAAGTAGATATAATAGGTAATTATTAGGTTATAGAATACTAAATAGCTAGGTATATATATAAGAGTAGATATATATTAGATAAATAGAGACTTTTTAGAATATAAAGTAGGTACTTACGTCTAGAAAGATTAATAAATTAAGGAAAAACCTTTTTTTCTTTACTTTTTGCTTTAGTTTTATCTCTTATATCTCTCTATTATATCTTACTATTACTATATTCCCTCTCCTTTTAAGTAAAAGGTCTATCTATAGCGTTTCTTAGTAATATATAAGTATAAGTAAGCGTAATATAGATATAGTAAGTATAATATTTATTAGTAGCTATTAACTAATATAGAAGCTATATAGAGGGAGAATACTTATACTTTAAGTGCTTATATATAAAGTCTATATAGCTATACTACTACTTTATATCTTAAAATTCCCCCTCTTTTCTTATTCTTTCTATAGCTATTATTATCTTTATATTTTAGTGTTATCTATTTATTATTTATTTATTTAGTTTCTTAGCTTTAGCTAATATTAAGTTTTATTCTATATAGGTTTCTCTTATCTTATATCTAACTTTACTACCTTTTACTTTACTCTTTCTTATTTTATTTTACTGAACTTTACTTTACCTAACTTAACCTTAACTATTATAGTAAACTATAATAATTAGTCTAGTATAAATAGTAGATAACTTATATATATTTCTATGTTATATACTCCTTTTCTATATAAAAACATCTTATTATTATTTAGTTTCACTCTAAATCTAATATAAAGTTTAGTTAGATAAATATATCTTATATTAATTAACTTTAGATTATATATTATCTTATATAACTTTAATACTAATATTACTAATAATATAGAACTTTATTAATATATATCTCTATATTGCTACCCCTACTACTAATATTATATCTACTTTTATTAATAATATTACTACCCTTACTACTACTATTTGCTTATAAGCTGCTTTATACACTATAGCTTTATTACTTACTTCTATTAAAAGCTATAGATAATAGCTTTATATATACCTCTATAAGAACCCCTCTATTACTACTAAAGATATTAGTATAGAGAGAGGCTTTATAACTCTTTAGTATTATTAAGGAGCTTATCTTTAGGTTTCTACTACTTATACCTTTAAACTACTTATTACCCCTCTTATTATCTATAAGATAGTTTAGATTACTAATAAAGTGCTTTCCTACTTTAGTGCTATTACTAATAATTTAGCTGCTCTTTAAGCTAGTTCCTTATAAGACCTTAAGAATACTAAGTTACTACTTTAAGCTATTATTACCTTTAAAGCTTCTAACTTTACTAAGGCTATAGCTATATAAGCTACTAAAATACTTACTACTAAGCTTACTATTATTAATATTAAAGCTATAAAGGTCTAATACTTATATAAATAAGTTACTAAAGAGTAAGACTAGGCTAAGCTAGAGCTTTTGTACTAAGAAGAAGTTATTATATAGTATATACTTACTCTCTATAAAGCTAATATAGAGGAGGTTATAATAGAAGTAGAAGCTATAAGCTTAATATAAGATATAGAGGAGCGTTATTAATAATAGTAGTAGTAATATATAGATAAGGAAGAGGAAGAGACTAAAGCTTCTTATTATAATAATAACGCTTTTCTTAATTTCTACTATAACATATGTAATAACTATAATCCCCTTTTTAGCGATAATAATAATATCCCCTTATATAACTATAATATCCCCCTCGCTAGTAATAAGCTTTATAGCTTACCTACTCTAAGTTCTAATAATAACCTTTTTAGAAGCTTACCTACTTACTTTACTATCTAGTCTACTCCTAGCGTTATTAGATCCTAGCTTAAATCTAACTTAGAGTTTAATATACCCCCCCTATTAATACTACTATACTATTTCTATCTCTTCTAACTGTAACTCTAACTCTAACTTTAACTCTAAAGGGGCCTTATAACCCCTACCTATATACTATATTTACTACCTTAAGGCACCTCTTATAAACTAAGAAGAGGAGCTAAATAGAATTACCTAATATATATATAATATTACTATATTTTAGCTTAAGTAAAGCACTTTTATATCTTATATATAGCTTGCTAATTATTAGGATATTATATAGTATATATAAGCTACTATTCTTAATATTGCTATTACCTAAGAGGAAGGTATTATTAAGCCTAATAATAAACCTTATGCTAGTTAGGCCTCTAAGGATAAGTTAAGCTTAGAGTATAATAAGGAGTTAGTACTAATACTACTAGTACGTTAGGCTAAAACTATATTTACTAGCTTAGTTTTTAATTTAGATAATAAGTAAGGGTGTTTAGTATGTTTAGTATTCTTTCTACTTATATTTACTAGCGCTATTAAGGCTATTTACTATTTTTGTTTTATAGTTTATCTTTACTTTTTAAGCTTATTTAAGATTTACTTTAGTTATAGTAGTGCCTTACTATTAGTTTATATGTTATTATCTATTTAGTCGCTCTTATTTTTTATTTCTTTTTAAATAGGAGTCTTAAGCTTTCCTAGTCGTTGCTCTAGCGCTACGCTGCATTTCACTCATCATCTGCATTAATTTTCCTATTATCTACGTTCTAATATGCTTATAACTTATAATGATATAAGTAAAGCTTAAAACTAAGGTAGTATTATAACACTAGTAGCGCTTCCTAGCTTATTTAAGAGGGCTACCTTACTTACTTATTTAAACTAAAATACTAAACGAAATAATATTATAAAACTCTAGTAGAAACTTAAAAGAATTCTATTTTAAGTTAAATAACGCAATTATAGTGAACAGGATGCGTTATAAGATAGGTTAGAATAATAAGAACTTATCTGAAAACTTACCTAAATGATTGATTTTATATTGAGAAAATACTTTGCTACGCTATTAAACCTCTTATAAACTAACTAGAAACTAAATAATTTATTTCTTAATACTTAATTAGCTGCTATTATGTCCTATCCTCAATTAAGAGAGAAATTAAAAAAACGCAGGATCACTATCTATATCATAAGAGTTAATATTCTAAAGGTTTTAATTAGATTGCAGAAAGTCGTTATATATTTATCTTTACCTAGGTCCTCAATCCTAATAAAAATACGTTTCAGCAAAGCGCGTTCATCTTCTAAGCTGCTTATTTCATATGCCTCAATAAACTAGTTAACATAGCAGCTAATAGCTGTCTAACTTCATAAGTAAGTTATAAAAGCTAGCTTTATTATTATTTTTAAGACGTAGAGGCATATTAAGATTTATAGATAAGTTGATTTTAACGCAAAGTTAGCAATCTTAATTATAGTAATATAGTTTAGATCTTAACGTATACTTATTCTAATAGTAGTAGTAAGCTTATTCCCCTTTAATAGCCTTACCTCTGCTTAAAGGTCTTTATAGTAGCTTTTAGCTTATAAGGGAGCTGAACTATCTAGGAAGCCTGCGCAGCGATTAGCTATAGTTCTTCTCTATTAGTACCTAGAGAGGAGCAAAACCTTTTCTTTCTCTAATAAGGCTAGAGATTAATATGCTATTACTACGTATAGTAGTGCTTAAGACTCTAAGTAGTAGACCTTTAAGGGGATATATTGCTTATAGGATGTATTATTAGGCGAGTTTTATATATAAATAAGTCCTCTAGAAATACTAATAGGTTTCTCTAAGAAAACCTTAGAAATAGTATAGGATACTTATCTTAAAACATATTATATAAGTTTAATAGTATTTATGCGATTAGTAAGTAAGCTTCTTAAAAGTCAGCAGTTATTAATTAAGTATAAGGGCCTATAAAGGCTGCAAACTTTCTATGATCAGCTTATAGTTATCATAAGGCTAGTAGAACCTATTTGATATATATATAGAGGGGGGAGTATCTACTAAGTAAAGCGCTATGCTAGTAAAGAGACTAGATAGTAACAGCAAGTAAATACTAAAAAGGATAATAATATATATTCTAGATCGTAGTATATAGATTATAAAGCATACTTAAAGAGATGTTAGAAATTAGCTAAAGGTTGCTAGCTTCATATTCCTATCTCTTAAGTTATTATGAGGATAATTAAAGTAAATAGCTATATTAATTGCTAAAGCTAGCTTTAATATATCTTATAAATCTTATACTTTAGTAACCTATCCTAATTATGTTTAATAGTGTACTTTATAGTCCTTTATAAAGTAGAGCTATATCTTCTCTAAAGTTACTTTTCTAGCTTATAGTAACTAGGATTAATATACTACCTATATCCTAAATAGGTATTTTAAGGCTAGATAAATAGGTTTAAGAGCTGCTATTTTAGTAGTTAGATAGATATAATTATATAAGTAGCTATAATAAGATATATTAGCTATTAATATAAGTAACTAAATAGGTAGAAGATAGTATTAGAAATAATAATTATATAATAACCTTATAAAGCGTTAAGAGTATACCTCTTGCTTAATTATATCTTTTATTTTATATATATAGGGATCTTATAAGGTAACCTAATAAGCTAGTAATTCTTAATACTTAAGCAGCTAAGGTGAGCGCTTAAACTTAGTTAGATTTAAGATAAAACAGGTAAAATCTAAAATCTAACTATTATAAGTATCTATATAAGAATTCCTTAGTGCTAAATAGGCTAGAAAAGATATATATAGAAGAAAAAGGTCTAATATATATATAATAATAAACTAGAAGTAAGCCTTAAAGTAATAATAAGAACCCTACTTCTAAGGTTATTATAAGGACTAATAATATAATAGAACTATCTTCTAATAAGGTTTTTTATTAGTAAAGAATAAGGGTCCTATTTCTTTAAGAAGGTAAATATTATAAGTAAATATTACGCTCTCTAAAAGATCTCTAATACCCTTAAGATAACTTCAATCTAGAGAATATAAGACTAATAACTCTAATAATCTAGTTGTAATATCTATAAGGTATTATAACTTTAATATAGTAGTCCCTACTAGTCCTATATATTAAAGGAGTAGTAAGAAGTCTTATAAAATCTCCTCTACTTAGAGGTAAGCTCTAACTACGTTTTTATTATTTAACTTAAGTTAATATATAACTATTCTAGATACTAATTATAAAGCTTTTTACTTAGATAGCTATAACCTTCTCTACTATAATCTTAAAAGTAGAATTACTTTATAAGAAATATAACTAAGTATTTATAGTCTAGTGAAATATATATAATACTAAAGTTAATAATAGTATAGACTATATCTATATATCTAGCGATTTAGAGTTTATACTAAGTAATATATAGAGAGGTATAGAGAGTAACGTTATATTTAATCTTATCCTTATTAACTAGGAAATAAGGCTAGTACTATGCGATAACTATAATAATAACTTATAAAGTCTAACGATAGAGTTTTACTACTAGCGCGCCTTAGAGATATATAAAATCTAAAAAGCAGAAGTATATATAAATAGAAGGTATTATAAGCCTTAGGTAGAGGATAGGCTCTATATATAGCGGCTAGTATATATTTTATAAGGGGTAAGGAGGTAAATACGCTATAAGAAGGAAGAAGCGTAGGTTTCTATAACTTAGGCTAATTATTCTAGTAGTTATAAATAGAATACTATAGTTTCACACTCTTATATTAAAGTAGTAATAGACTTTATAGTTAGGCATAATAGCTAAATTTAGCTTGCTAGCTAGCGCTTAATGCTAGAAGCGTTAAATGCTCTAGAGGTGTTTAGATTTACCTAACGTTTCTATATATTATCTTATTAGATATTTAGGGCTAGAAGGATATTAATCTTCAACTCTTTGCTTATAGTATTTTAAACGTATCTATTATAGCTTGCGATGCTACCCTTTATGCTTTTATTAATTCTTATGCTAATTGCCTCTATATTTTTATATCTTTAGTGCTAGCTCTTATAGCAAGATAAGTGTTTAAGATTATTATAGCTATCCCTACTGCAATAGGGCAAGAGAGAAAACTTATTAGTTATGCTAGGCACTCCACTCTAGGCAGAAAACCCCCTAAAAATGCCTAAATACTTATACTACGATTTTCTAGTTAACTATAAAAGATATAAAAGTGAAAATATAAATATAAGCTTAACTAACTTATACTTTATCTATATTTTCTACTCTTTTTATGTTTTAGATTATATAATCTCTTAGGAGAAAATAGGCTATTAAGAAGAAGTTTAGTAGTATCACCTCTATAATATTCTCCCCTATCTTCGCTTTAAATAATTGAGGAGGTATAGCAGGGATTAAGAAGGAAAATAAAAGTAGAGCTAACTAAGGCTAGAGGAGCCTAAAAACGCCTATTTTTAGTTAATTTTTGAAGGGTGAGGATTAATAAATTTTTCCTATAGGCTAGGCTGAAGAATCTTAAAGGCTCTTCTAGAGGGATAGTTATTAAAGTTATTAAGAGGAACAAAAAAAGTATAAAAATAAGTATATTTCTTGCTTATCTACTTAGTCTTCTTCATTATAAGCTGACTAAGCCTCTGTTTACTTATATAAGCTATTTCCTCTTATGATAACACCTAACGCTTATGAAAACGCCTACCTAACCCCCTTGCCTTCTAGTTAAAATTGCTAAAAAATTCTAAGATCTCTGCCCCCTTCTACTACTTATAGAGAAGGTTAGGGCTAAGCGATAGTTTTAGCTATGTCGCCTCATAAGGGTGACTTAGTACTAATATTAAGGCTTTAAAAAAAGCGAAAAGGGCCCTTATTGATTTATTTCTCTTAGCGTTCTTTAATAATAATTATCTATATACTATTAAAAATAATAATACTAAAAGCAGCTATTACGCATATTAAGTATAAGAAGTTAAGGTAATAATAAATAAAATATATATGTTAATAGTTACTTTACTAAGCTTCTAATGATTAATTAGTAGTCTTTATATTTATAGTAAGTTTATTAAGGTATCTGCTATCTATAGTAATAATTTTAAAGGTAGCTTGAGGTAGAATAGTTAGCAATAGAAGGTATCTATCTAGCTATATTACTAGGACTAAAGAAACCTCTTAAGTAAGATAAATATATTTCTAATAAGTAGATATATAAAGAGGACCTTTAAAGCTTCTATATAATACTTATAGTAATATCTTATATCTACTTAGGTTCTCTTAGTGATATAGTAGTAAATATTTATAAATTAATCTCTATAATAATATATAAGGATAAAAGAGGCTAAGAGAATAAGAAAATAAGGATTAAAGATAGTATATTTATAATTAATAGCTAGAATGAAAAGGAGAATTAAAAAGAAATAGGTAGTAGCTATTATTTATGTCTATTTATAATACTACTTACTTCTTTAATAGAGAAGTTACTTAGAAGTAGCTTTAGTTATACCTTCCTTAGATAATTATTATTCTTTTATAGAGTTATATTATGTAAATCTTAGTACTAAGCCTTAACTTACTAGTTTATAAATTATATATAACTTCTAAACCTTTACTCTTCTACTATTATACTTAAGGTTTAATATTACCCTAAATATCTCTATTATCTCCCCTATATTATTAAAAATAGAGAAAGGTAAGCTTAGATATCTTAATCTATTTCTAAGTAAGTCTATTAATAGATTTTAACTTTAAAGTATAGATAGTAGGCGCTAAGTAAAGCTGAAAATTAGCTAAATAGACTGCTAATAGAAAGAAGGTTTTTTAAGCTAGAATAGCTGAGGTAAAAGCTAATAAGTAGGTAACTATAACTATAAAGGTATCTTAAGGAAAGAAAAATATAGTATAAGCTTAGAAGATAAAGAAGACTACTTATTAACCTAATGCGAATAGTTTAAAGCCTTAAAATAATAAGAGAATAATTACTTAGTCTATAGCTTGAGTTAATATAAATATAAAGTATAGCAAGCTATCTAGGGAGAAAGCTTTTAGATATAGAATATATATAACTAACACTTAAGATGAAGTTAAGTATAGTAGAAAGACTTACTTTGCTTCTTATATAGAATAAGTTTAGGTAAGGAAGTAAATAATTTCTAATGTTACTACTAAAGCTAATAGTTATAGAAGTATATTATATTAGATATTACTATTATTAATAAGCTTACTAAGCTAGAGTATAAGTATAATATATATGCTTAATTAATATAGTTGCTTAACTTATTTTATTATAAACGTATAGAGCGTATTTATTAATTTATCTCTATAGTCTAGTAAGATAAATATTTATTAGTAACTTAGTATAAAGACCTTCTTAGCTTTAAAGAGGAGCTAGCTGCTATTATAGTCTAGTGTAATCTAGAGGAGGCTAGGTATAATCATATGCTTAAGATAATTAAGGAATATATAGAGGAGGTTTTAGAGGATTATAAGTTAACTATTTAGGGAGATATAGCGAATAAGCATTTTTAGGAGCTATAGAGAACTTAAGAACGCCTATAGGCTCTTTATAGATAGGGTTTAGAATAATTATCCTCTATTTTACCTTTAATATATTAGAATGTCTCCCCTCTTTATTATATAAGGATTCTTTATTTAGTCTTAGCATCTTTCCTACTCTATAAGTTCCCCTTATATGTCTATTAAGGTTTTATTCTATCTCTATATTTATATAAAGTTAACCTTACCTAGGGAACTATTTCCCTACTTAAGATATATTTAATCTATTTATATAGCTTTAAGCTCTTAAGAGGGCTTATTAATAAGCTATTATAACTACTAAGTTTATATACTTTTATAAAAGATCTAAATATACTTTTAAATATCTCTATTTGTAATAGAGCAAAGGTGTTAAAGAAGGTAGGAAAGGTGTTCATAAGGAGGATTAGACTATTCTATTAGCTTCCTTAGCTAGCTATAATATATAATACCTCTAAATTATTAATAATATAAGACTAAGAAGATCTCTATATAGAGGTTATAAGGCTATTAATAACCTAAAATTATTTAAGATAATTATATATTAGTATTAGAGTAATTTTAGTACGCTTTAACGCTAGAGTAGGTAGGTTTAACACTTTTATCCTTATTTGCTAGATAGAATAATCTCTTTAAGAACAGCTAGTTATATTCTATTATCTATTATTAATCTTACTTAAGCTTATAGGTTAAGATAGCTGCATAATATATATAGATAAGTAATTTATATATCTATAATAGATTATATTAATTGATTTTAGACTGATTAATGCTCCTCTTATAGGGATACTTATTATCTTAATATTAATCCTTAGATATACTTCTTTACTAGCGCTATAACCTCTAAGTAGCTTCTAAAAATAGATTTAATTAAATTTTATTATAAGAATAACTAGATTGTTATTAATAGCTAGTACTAGCTATTAATAACTTTTTACTATTAGGAGAATAGATACTAATATGCTCTTTAAGCTATATATAGTAACCTATAAGGGTATTCCTAGTTATAGTTATTAATTCTATAGTGATTAAAAGTATATAATAAATTAAGATAGCTAATAATATTCTGCTTTTCTGCATATTTATTGCAGCGTCTAAATTATTTATAGAAGAATAGATAGGCGCTTATAGATATTATTACTTACTTCTGCTATATATAAGACCTTAAAGGAGATAAGGCTAAGGTTTATATAGTAGTTAAAGATAATACTAAGTATATTCTTACTTACCCTTTAGATAGTACCTTAGTTAGTTACTATTAGATACTTAATGTTCTTCTTATCTATCTTAGAGGTTATAAGTTTAAACCCCTTTAAAGGTAAGTTTTCTTTTTTTAGCATTATCCCTATTTTACTGCTTATGTGAATTACTAGGTAACTACTATAAAAAGTTCTTTTGTTAGCATTCTTACTATTCTTAATTTAATAGTGCTCTTTATTTTATTTAGATAATACTCTCTTATTTATTAAAACTTCTCTAAATATTAAGTTTTACTATACCTACTACTATACTAGAATAATAAGGAATCCTATCCTTAGTTTCTTAGGATTAGCTTTTCTTATATCAGCATAATATCTAGGCTAACTATAGGTTTCCTCTTAGTATTTAAAGCGAAAGCATTATATAAACTATTATTAAAACTAAAGTGATCTAGATAATGCTTACTATAAGTTCTTAGCCTTATTCATTAATAGTATTAGTATATATTTATAGTTTAACCCCTAGAACTTTATTAAAGTATTAGTATTTATATAGTCCCTATTCTATTTAGTGATTTAGTACTTACCTTTAACTTTAACTTTCTTAATATCATAAGAATAAAGGACTATCTACTTTAAGTTAGTTATTAAGGTGTAACTAGGGAAATATATCTACTTACTCCCTCTTTTCTATACTATATCTTAATAGCTACTTACTTATAGAAAATATCTTTAGTAAGTTAGGAGTTCTATTTCTTATAAGTAAATTACTTAAAGAAAAGCAAATACTTACTAACTTAGAAATACCTACTAATTTTAACTAACTAAATTTCTTTTGTTCTTAGAAACTTAAATATTCTCTTACTCTACTTTAGATCGCTTTCTATCTATACTAATTACTATTAAGTACTACTAAGTAGCTTTCTTTATTAAAAGTTTGCTATTTTTAAGCCCTATTTAGAATAGTAAATATAGCTATCCTATCTTTACTACCTAGGAGCTATAATTTGTTATAAATTACCTTTATACCCTCTACATAGAGGATATATCTAATCTATAGTTATTATAGTGATATAACTAAAAGCTAAGTTATTATAGAAGAGAGCTAAAATAATTAAATTTATCTTATAGATCTAGCTAAGTGAAATTACTACTTAGACGCTCACCTAAATCTTATAAATATACTTTACTACTTATAATCTAGATGCTCTTAATACCTACTCTCTCTTACTAATAAAAGTATTCTTAAAGTTTTAAGCTAAATGATTTTAATTCTTCAATTAAGAAGTAAGAAGATTGTTTCCTATAATAATCGTAGGGTTATAAAGATTAAGGGGAAGTAGGGGAAAAAGCTAATACTATCTTTTTTATCTAGCCTTATTACGCTTTACTATCTAATATAGTCCTTATATATCCTTTTAGTTTGTTCTTAAAAGTTGCTACTAACGTTGTCTACTAATATTAAAATAAGCTCCCCTATATCTTTAACCTACTAGCTATACTTAGGCATACTAGATATATAAGTTACTTAAGAATGCCTTAGACTAACCCTTATAAGAGATAAAGATAATATAACAGATAATATAATAATTAACCTCTAGTAGCTATCTTAAAGCATTATCCTAAGAGTACCTTAATTTAAATACTTATTTTATAGCTTTAATAATTAACTAAGTCTTTAAAGCTTTAAAATTACTTAAGGGTAACCTTAAGAACTTTAGCTTATATACTAGGAAAGTTAACTAAATACTTCAAACTATATAGAAGTAGTAGCTAGACTACTATTAATTCTATTTATAGGGAGTATATTAAGATATTTCTATTTACTAAATATAGTTATATTAGAGACCTCTTTCTAATACTATACTATCTACTTAGTAACTATATAAATAATAAGTAGTCTATAAAGGCTTACTAAATATAATTAGACTAAGACTATAAGCTTAAATATCTTTAAAGCTTTCTTTTAGATACTAACTAGTATCCTATTTATATAGCGTAACTATAAATATTATAGCTTCAACTTATAGTATATATAGTAAACATACTTTATAGCTTATAGGTTAATATGCCTAACCGCCTTTCTTATAGAACTATCTAATGCTTATAAAGCTTATTAATCTTTTTGCTTATTCTATATTTCTATAAGGTATAGCGAGAACTCTAAGTATAAACTATTAGATTGTTATAACTACTTAGCTCTCAATAGCGCTAGAACTACTATATCACCTACTTCAACAAGATAACTACAAGCTATTAGAACTAGCTATAAGGAAAATGCTGCCTAGATAGATAGTTAAGCTAGCTTACACCTATAGTCTATACTTTCTAGAAGAAAACACTAAATAGGTCTAAGTGCTATAGTATAAATAAATTCTAGTCTTATACTACAATCTATAGATCTTTATTCTTAGTATTCCTTATTTAGCAGGTATTAAAAGAGATCTATAGATACTTAAGTTATCTACTTAATTAAAGTCAACTAAGCTTAAGCGTTTCCTTAGATACTTTATAGTCTTAATCCTATAATACGCTTAATTAATATTAGTAGTTATTAATAGACTTAAATAGATATTACACTAGGACTATATAGTATAGTAGCTAGATAGAATTAACTTAGCTAAGTATATATATCTTAAGCATATCGTTTAGTAGCGTTTAAAGAATAATAAGCACCTTAGCGTCTCTATATAGATATTAAAGTAGATATTCTAATATACTACGTCCTAGCCTATATTAAGCTTCCTCTCTAGCTTCCTAGAATGCTACTAACCTAGGAAATTATAGCGCAGTTTATAAAGCCCTATAATAAGTTAAAGATAGGTTAATAGATATTAGAAGATTAGCTTAGCTTAAAGTATAGGTAGTTGCTATCTAATACTTAAGCTAAGGAGCAGCTTATAATTTCTATGAAGTTTAGTAATATAACTATATATAATAAAGAGCAAATTATATAATTTATATTAGAGAAGAAGACTGCTAGTAAGAGGGATAATCCCTATAATAAGCATATTAGGTTGATCTATATCTCCTTTGCTGCGTAGTTTATAGTTAAAAGCTAGCTATATAATTGTCTAAAAGATATCTATTAACCTATAGATCTATATTTATACTTCTTCTAGAGAGTATAGCTAGTTCTAACCTCCTTTTAATGTTTTATTAATTTAGGTATATACACCCTAGTAAGTAATTATATTAGGGGGCTTTAGCAAATTATATACGTCTATAATAAGCTATATAAGCGATTACCTATATACTATTCCCTCTATAGTAGAGAACTTATTAAAGCAGACTAATCTTATAATAAGCCCTATATAATTAATAGCAGCATTCTAGAGAAGCTTTTAAAATGCTATGCTAAGCTAAGAGCGTTTAAAAGACTATTCTTAGGCCCTTAAGGCGACATCCTATATATCCTAGGAACCTATACTTCTAGTTAATCTATGCGCAGCATTTTAAAATTATAACTGTTAGTTGCAACTTATCTTTCTTTAATATCTTCATAGTGTGCTTAGAGTAGTAATATAGACTAATATAACATATACTATTCTAAGTTATTTTAGACGGCTTAGTACTTCTCTAAAAGCGTTCTAATGATATAGAGACTGAGAAACATAATAGCATAACTATAGCTTATACTAAGCCTCTTAGGTTTACCCCCTTTTAGTTTATAAATAATATTACAGCTTATTTTAATAAGAAAGGCGTTAGGATTATCGCAAAGATTCCCTTAAGAATATATATTACTAGGATAATAACTAATACTTATTATCTTTATATAGGTATAGTTAACATATAATATTTATGCCTAGATCTACTAGAGATAGGGTAGATATTACTTACTATATCTCTCTAATACGCATAATACTTATTAATATAGCTAGTATAATCTAGGTAAGCTATATTAAGAAGAAATAGATAAGGGATACTAGGTTACTTATTTCTAATAGAAGATAACCTCTTATAAGATAGATATATGCTAAAATACTAACCTATATTATTATATTTAATAATATTAAATAACTATTATCTTTAAGACTATTTATCTCCCTATCCTAGGTGATATAATAGTCTAGTTACTTTTTAGAGTCTTCTGATCTCTTAATTAATAGTTATAGAGATTATCTACTACTTAAAGTATTTAATGCTCTATTAAAGCTATTTCTAAGATATTGCTTAGAGCTAAGAGATATAGCTACTATTATTTCCTCTTATAGTAGATATACACTTAGTATAAGAAAATATGCTAGGTTGCTTATAGGATATATATGCTTAATAGTCTTATAAAGAGAAACTTATAGGATGCTAGTTACCTTAAAGCTAAGTTCTAAGCTGTATATAGATCTTTACTTACTTATGAATATTACGATCTAATTTAGGCTTAAGAAGAGCTATTTTAAATTATTAGAATTATAGTCTTAAAAGTCTATACTTTAAAAGAAACGCTCTATAGTGAAAATTTTCTCATTTTGCTTTCTATATCTAGTATATCTTTTGTCATACTGCTTAATAGAATTTAAGAATGAGATAGCTTAATGATATTTTAACTCTATCTAAATAGACTATCCTAGCTATTAGGTGTTTTAAAGCATATATATCTCAGCCTATTTAAGTTAGAAGGGCTCCTAATAGAGAGGAGATAATGCTCTAACATAAAAATTTAACTAAGAGATTGTTTTAGACTTCTTTAGTATAAAGCTTAGGTTAGCTTTTATCTACGCTATTTAAAGCATAATAGTATACTAACTTAGCAGTCCTTTTTAAGAGCGTAAGCTTAGTAAGAGGCCTACTCTCTTAGTATTTAGGCTTAAGATCTTATATAATACTTATGCTGAATATGACGACTATAGCGATAGAGCCTCTGCTATATTGCTAAAGCTAGCATCTTAGGCTGCTGTAGAGAAAATAGGTAGTAGCAATTTCGTCGTAGAATATGGTTCAGCCTAGCTTGCATCTAGCTAAGTTGTAGTAAAATAGTCCTAGATGATATGCATTCAACTAGATTACTAGCCTTTTTAGGATAGCGTTAATTCTTATATTATGTTAGGGTGTAGACTTAAGATTATAGTTTAGCTAGATGAATTAAGAACCTTTCACTTTTACTATGTTTTATGTTGATATTTAGCTGCTAACTTAAATAATAATAGAACTATTAAACACTTATAACTCCCCTAAGAATATTTATCTCCCTCTAAGCTGAAGATATTAAGACTTAAAGCTTTAAATTAAAGCGTTCAAACTATAAAGGAAAAGTTAGAAGGGAAGAGCCTCTAGGATTATTAGACTGAAGATGTTGCCTATTATGCTGCTCTATAATTAAGCTAAGCTGATTGCGTTTAGTTAGGGACCTAAAAGGCATACTTCTAGAGTGCTATACTAGTTTAAGACGTTAGAATGATAGACTAAGTTTAATAAGATAGGATCTAGTCTCTAATTTTAGAATCCCCCTCTTAACGTAGGATATTATTTCCTATACTTACTAGCTTACCCTTACTAATAATAAGAATACTAGCGCTAAGCTTAAACGCTAGTATATAGCTATACTAGATATATTAGCTAAGCAAAAGCTATAATAGTAGTATTAGTTTAGCAACTAGTGAACAGAATAGGCTAGAGAAGAGGTATACTACTATTAAGAGTACTAAGTAAATATAACCTCTAGCCCTACTATTTGATCTTAGATTAATAACTCTTATTCTATTAGCTAGCAAAATAATAGTGTTCTTATGCGTCTGCTATTATTTTTGCTACTTTGTTCTCCTTAGTGCTATGAAATATCCCTTAGTTAACTTAGTTATTTGCTATAGACTTTAGGATTAGATTAGTTGTTTCTTAAGAGGTTGTAGTTATCTTTTTTGAGGTAGTCTATTAAGAGTATAACCTAGAGGACTACAAGAGGTTTATATATATATAGTATATTAAGAGCTTTTAAAATTAGTGATGCAGCTGTTCCTTAGCAGATGTTGAGCATTATCCGCACTATTATTTTAGGATTAGTAGCATTATAAGCTTAGATATATATATCTAAATTTCTATACCTATAGCTAGTGTTACTTTTAGAATGCTATCATTTGAGAAATATTCTAGTGCTTTAATAACTAGCGTATAGCAGACAACCTTAGGAAATAATAACACCTAAGGATAGTATAGAATTTAGTAAGAAGGGGATATAACGATATTAATAGAATATATCCCTATAGAATAGTTAATATACTAGCTTTATTAATAGTAGTAAGGAAATCTTAGTATTATATAAATTATACTATTCTATTAGGTTGTTAGAGATAGAGGGGGCTAGGCACTAGAGGCTGCTTACTATATCTATAGAGGGTACCTCCTGATTTTAGCGCTAGAATCAGTAGGTACCTTATATAAACTTAGTAGTTATATAGTAGATACCTCTTAGTTTTTAGCGTAGAAATTAGGAGTTATTACGTAGTACTTAGCTAGAGAGGTGCCTTAGTAAATTATAGAGTTAGCATTGCGAATATGACGTGTAAGGTATTAAAATATTATAGGAAGCATTATTGCGACAGCAGAAGGAGTGTTATAAGCTAAGGGGGTAAGTATAAGGCTGATATGCTTGAAGATAGTTATTTGCTGCGAAGTTCTCAGCAAAGAGTGTATAGGTTTTGTAAGCTACCTCTAAAAGATAATAAGAGACTGCCCACTATGTTAGAATATCTAGCTGCAGCAGTAATTTGAAAGCTTAGGTCTTAATCCCTCTAAATAGCAATAACTAAGGCTAGTAAGATTTCTAAACATATCTTTTAGTTTGCTAACTGCGCGTAAGATGATTTCTCAGAAGATTTTAAGACTTAGGCTGCTATTAAAGTAGCATAGGGGTTGCAGAAGAGGGGATAAAAATAGTTCTACTAAAGTTAAGGTTAAGAGTAGGTAGCGAGGAACCTAAATGCTAAAACTAAGGCATAGTTATAAGGATTGAGCAAAGATAAACTTAAAGAGCTTCTAAGGGGGCTAAATAGTATTATTAAGATACTAATAGCCTTAAGTGCTTTAAAAGACGTCTAGTAGATAAGGTTAACTTATCTGCCTTATAAAGCTCTAATATATTATGATTTTAGCTATTATGCTTGCTGATGTTATACTTATACTTATCTGCCTCTTACCTACCTTCCTTCCTATTAATCTTAGGTTAAGAACCTACTTAAGTTACTATTTCCCTCTTTATACCTTCTTATAAACTCTTCTTATATATAGCCTACTTAGCCCTATTTAATACGCCCCTACCTACCTACTTTAGAACTATGCTTAATAGGTAAATAGTATAGTAAGCGCTATAGCTATATACCTACCTCTCTATTAAATTCTAACCTCTACTAGGGTAAACCTCAATATTAACTAAGTCCTTTATATTTATTAATCTTTTATATTATTCCCTCTTCTATCTATATAAAACACCTATAATAGCCTTATTACTCTAAAAAGTATAAAAGTAGATACTTACTATATTTACTATACCTCTTACTATAACTTTTCCCCTTTATTACTACTATCTTATATTATTAATAAGGAGCTTTAACTAAGGTACCTTTCCTTTATTTAATTTACTTCTTTTATCTCCTACTAATAATCTTACTATTAGGAATAACTATTATATAGGTATCTTATTAACTTAAATTAATACTCTTAATAATCCCTCTTCTATAAGTATAAGTTAAGATTAGATCTCCCTTATAAGCGTATTAACACCTTAATTTAATTTAATTAGTAATCTAAGATAATACTTTCTAACTTCACCCTCTTATAAAAACTAACTAAGAACTAGTTCCCCTCTTCTTAAGTATTAATAAACCTAACTAATCTACCTAATAAACCCTCCTAGCTCCTAATAAACTAGACTAAGCTAAGAGCTACTATCCCCCTATAAAGATCCTTAGGTATTTAAATTAATACCTTTAGTAAAGCGTTTTATTACTCCTAACGTTTTATATCTCTACTTTTAATAACTCCCCTTTATTATATTATAATAGTAAAGTAAGAACCTAATCTAAACTATATACTTAATAAAACCTATATCTCCTATATAAATTTACTTTATAGATTAATATACTCTTATTAAGAAACTACTACTACTTAATTATGATCTCCTCTATCTTTATCCTCACCTTTTATTATTACGTTTAATAACTTAAGTAGATAAAATATAGACTTATTTGTTAAGTATATGCTTTATATATTTTATGCTTATTACCTTTCTCTATTGCTAATGTTTTTAGATAAAACTGCCTATATAACCTTTATAGCTAGTAGTTAGGCTTATTTAGAAGCACCTATCTCTATATAAGCACTAATACTTAAATTATATATCTTAAGCACTTTACTATCTTCTATATATAAGCAGACGTTCCTAATATTTATAATAAGAAGTTTTATATTTCCCTTATATACCTCTACCTTATAGGATAATTCCTAAAGATAGCTAACAACTAGACGACTAATAAATTCCTCTATTAATTTCTATCTTTATTTCCTTATTAGTCTACTTACTTTATACTAAATACTTATAATAGCTTTATTTCTAAGACCCTATAAAGCTATAGTTGCTATATCTACTACTATAAGAATAGATAAATAGGGGCTAGTATATATACGCTAACCTATAGAGATAAGATCTTCTATTTATTGCTATTACTTTATGCTATTAAGACTAATCTATAGGCTAAGGGAACCTTCTTTAGTTTACTTCTAGGTCTCTTCTATAGTAATAGCTATATTTATAGAGTAGTCTATATATAGAAGTTCTACTTAAAATTACTAAATAAGCTTACTAGATCTTAAAACTTAAGATTTAAGTAGATCTTACTCTATAGCTCTTTAAGTAGATATAGATATTATTAAGTAGTATCTATAGATTAACTATTATATTCTATACTACTTATTTCTACCTCAGCTTTTAGTCTCTTATTCTCCTGCTTATATTAAATATAAGTAAGCGTAAAGGTAGTAGTTATATAGAGAAACGCTATCCCTACTACGTCTTAGTTACTATTAATAACTATAGGTTAATTAACTATCTTAAAAGCAAATAAAGGTCTATAGGTGCCTTATTAGTAGTATATACTTATATAGTATAAATAAGAGAATAGGAGCTACTTATACTATAGCTATAGTTGTCTAACTATATATATTTAGCTTAGCGCTTATAAATAATCTAGTTAAGAGGTCCTTAGAGCTACTTTTCCTATTATAGTTAGCTTAAACTGCTTTATCTGCTTTAGAGGTACTTATAGTATATCTTATATTTAAGACTAAAATATAGTGTTAGTAGTAAATACTTAGTTTATATTATAGTAGAGGAACTATCTAAAGGCTTTATTTTAGGAGAAGATAGGCGTAGCAGTTAGTAGAATATAAACTATACTAGTAACTATACTACTAACTACTAATATCAGCTAGTAATAGCTTTTTAACTAAGTATTACCTATAAGAATAATAGTAAGTTATAAGATCTAATAAGGTGATCTATATTAAACCTATTAGACTAGGTAAATATAAGCGTGAGGATTATAGTTATACCTCTAAGAGGAGTAGTATAGTTATCTACTTTAGTTAGGTACTTTATATGAGGGCCCCTTATAGATAAAGTAGCTTACTTATCTATAGAACGGTATAGGAGCTTAGTTTGATAGTATTTTAGGCTTTAAACTAGAATGCTATTAAGTTAGAAGGTATATAAGCGATAGAGTTATAACTAGGGAGGAGATTTAGTTAGCTAAGTAACCTTTTTGTTAACTATTATATTAAGTAAGAAGAACTTAAAACTTATATAGAAATTAGCTATAAAAGGAAAATATCTAGGGTTATAATATAGTGCTTAGCTTAAGCCTAGGTAAAGACCTCCTGTTTAATATAGCCTTTATTTAGGTTACAGTCTTAAGTAAGCTTTATCTCCTATTAAAGATACTTATTAGTATTTTATTAAAAGGTAGACTTAGAAGTAAAGGGGATTTATAAAAGAATTACTAGCTTATAGCTTTACTAAAAATAATGCTTAGCTACTATCTTACTAAGATATCTAGGTAGAAGAAGAATTATAGGATAATAATTCTAATAGAAATAATAGTGTTAATAATAAAAAGCTAAGACCTAAGTTAGTATTTATTCTAAGTTTTATCTACCTTATCTTCTATAATGCTAACCTATCTCTAGCTTAAAAGGCTATAAATACTATTTAGTCCTATATATACTACTACTTAGAGGTATAAGCTAGATATAAAGCTAATAGATATAATATAGTTTATAATTATAATTCTCTAGCTTTAGTATTAGTTTAAACTATTACCTGCTATTATAGTTATAGTTTAATATATATAGGATAGTTCTTATTTCTAATACTATATACTATATAGATAGATAACTATTTAGTAGGTTAGATTAATAGCTATATCTATAGCCTAACGCTATATATACTTAAGGATTAATAACTACTTATTTTAGTTAGTAGTATTAAAAATATCTTACTGTCGATTAAGGAGTAAGACTTACGTTTTAAAAAGACCTAGTAAGAACCTTATAATGTATATTTATAGTAGAGTATATATAAAGGCTTAACCTAGAGTGCTGCTTATTATTAGAGCCTATTAGGCTATAGTAAAATACTCTTACTATATAGTCTATCCTATTTCTATAAGCCTAATTAAATACTACTAGATTAATTCTAAGTAGAAAGGAATATCTATTAAGTATATACTTATAGGATAAAGTATCTTAAGGTAGAATAAGTGAGGGTAATGCTAATAGGCTATAGTCCTATAATCTGCGAAATATTAATAATTTTATTCCTTTAGAATATTTCCTCGCAATAGATTTTATTCTTATGTTTGCAACACTATATATAGTATTAGCGTAATTAAGTTTCTATTTCTTATTAGAATAGTTATTATCTTAGCGTTATGCTTATTTAGACTACTTATATTCTTATAAAGTAATATTTCCTCTTTTATTCTAAATATAAATATTATGTTTAAGTTAGATCTAGATAGTTTATTAATTATTAGTTAATAGTTAGAAGAAAAGGGTAGATAATTTACTTTACTTATTAATATACTTAATAAAAGTTCTAAGATATCTAAAAGTTATTAAAGTAATATCTATCTATAAAGTTAGTAAACCTATTAGGGAAGCTTAGAATTAGATAACTTTAGAATACTTTAAAAATTAGCTTTCTCTCTTTAGGCGTCTTATCCTATATATCTTAGAAGAAATGCTACTATATTGTTTTTTACTCTTCTTTAATAGTAGGAACAATATAAGTTATTAACTTACTTACCTTTAAAAGTATATTATCTTCTAGTAATATAGGTACTATTATAGCTAAATTCTTTTTAAATAAAAAGCTTATATATAAAATAGTATTAAGCTTTCCTATATAGGATAACCTCTATAATAAGTTTTTAGTATTTAACGTTTATTAGAGCTTCTATATTTTAGCGTTGCTTATTTTCTAAAAATTAACCTATATTATAGAAAATATCTATCTTATACTCTTACGCTTATAACCTAAATATATAAGTGAATAAGTTAGGGAATTAATAGGTCTAATAAAGGTAATATCTAATTAGAGGCTAGAATACTTCTATAATACTTCTATATATAGTAAAATATAAAGCTATATTATAACTTAGCTAGAGAATAACGCTACTAGTAGTATATAACTTCTAAGTAGCTAGGGTAAGAACTTAGCTAGCTAAGATCCTATTAAGCCCTACTTATCTCTATAATATTATATATTCTAGTAATAATACTATAAGGGATATAATATCATTTTATCTTATTAGTTTATAATAGATTGAAGCTATATTAGTATTATATAGCTTATCTCTTTATTAAAGTAAAAAGTAAGATAAAAGGTTAGGTCTAATCTTCGCTAGAAGTAATTAAGTCTTATTATCCTAAATCTTATTAATATTATAGTAACTTCTATCTCTCTCTCTCTCTATTTACTCTTACTAGAGTTTATAATTATAAGATTTAAATATACTTATACTAGCCCCTAATGCGACTAGCCTAAAGCTTCTAGGTATAGAAGACTAAGTAGAGATCTTTAGTATTCCTAGAAGCTATATAGTATATAGCTAGGATTTTCCTCTTAAGATTTAGGTTAAGAAAGGGTAGTTATTTATTAATATTAATAATACTATCTCCTACTTAAAGGCTTTAGTAGATAAGAATATCTTTAAAAAACTCCTAATAGATTATTAGTCTCCTTAGTACTTAAGTTAATTATACTTATAAGCTAATAACTATAGATAGTGTAATTTTCTTCTATAGCTTTTTGTTAAAAGATATAAATAACTTTTTAAAGTTTATATATACCTTTAGCCTACTTAACCTTTACTAGGAAATTAGCCTTTCTAAGAAGTAGACTACTATCTTAGAGATAGTTAAGATAGCTAATAAAGAGCCTCTAACTATATAATTCTATTTCTATAATAAGTATAGCTAGTCTATAAATTTCCTAGGTATACTATTCTTCTTCTTAGAGAAGGTCCCCTAAGGAGGTATATATTAACCTACTAAATAAAGTATATAGCTTCTTAAGACCTAATAAGGTTACTAGGCGGCTAAACTCTATTATTATCTTTACTAAAGTTATATAATATACTTAAGAAAGAGTTACTAAACTTTATTAGAGACTTAGAGAAAAAAGGTGAAAATAGAATATATAAGGGTATTTTATAACTTAATATAGCTAATACTCTCACCTAGGTGTTATTAGGTATTAATACTACCTATTAAAAGATAACTCTATCTAGTAGAAAGTTAGCTAGAACTAGAAGGTAAGTCCTACCTATTCTAACATAATTAATAACTAAACAACTTATATAAATTTATAGGATTTATATAGTTATAAAATTAAAGAGGGTAATACCTTTAAGGTCTAATATGCTAAAGTTAAAATGTTCCTTGCTAATAGTCTTTATATTGAGGGTAAGTAGTAATATGATAGCTTACTTATTATTCTCTCTAGGGCGCCTACTATCTATAGGGTTACCTTAATAAGTAAGCTTACCTTCTTTAATAGTCTTATAGGCGTCTTTAGCTATATATATAACTAGTAGGCGCTTAATTTGCTATATTATAGGCTTAATAGGCGCTATTACCTACTAATAATATATAGAGATAATAGGAAAATTCTATAGGAGTATCTAAAGTAACTACTTAAGATTAGCAATAAGATTTAGTTTTTAGTTCTATAAGAAGAAGGTAATATTATACTACTAGATAACTATATAGTTTAGGTAATATTTTATAAGACTAATGTTTCTTTAGTTAGGTCTAATTAGCTGATAATTAAAAGTAGTATATATATTTACTATAGGTTAGTAAGAGATTACTCCTTATTAGCCTCTAAGATAGATATAAGAAGTTTATACTACTATAAAAGTAATAGCTAAGTATTAAAATAGCTTTTCTATTAATAGTCCTTTAAAACGTATTCTATTTAGTTAAATCTCCTTAGTTTAGCTTTAAATAGAGATAGTAAGTAAACCTCCCTCTCTAGTTAAATAGAAATATATTCCTTATCTATAAAGCTTCTTATTAGAAACTAAAGAAACTAAGTAGCTATAGTAATAGATTTAGATATACTACTTTATTATTTCTTTCTCTCTACTTTAGCTAACTAGCTTTAATCTCTAATTCCCTCTTTTTACTTTTAATCACTTTATTTAGATCTATTTATAAAAGTCCTCTAAGCCTTTTATACTTTAAGTAATTAATAAATTATCTAGTTTAGAAGCTATTTCTATAAGATTTCATGCGTTTTATTTCCTATCTTTCTAACTACTATAGGCTGCTACTTCCTTTAATAATACTAGTAATACTATAGATTAGCTTTAGCTACTTAAGGAATAAGCTTAAGCTCTTATTATAGAAGCTTTATATATATAGAACTAACGCCTCTCCTTATAGACTTATAGAAAAGAAAAGTTAGTAGGCTTTTTATCTATCTCACTAAGATTACTATTCTCTAGAACTTAATTATAGATTAAGAACTAACCTTACTAATCTTAAACTTCTACTTAGAGCTAGTTATAGATATTACCTCTAACTTACGTTTAGACTTTATTTAGAGAGGAATTAGAGAATTAATAGAGGGTAACTAGAGCTTTATTTTAGAAAGAGAAGATAGGATAAGGGCTAGGGCTTATAAATAGTGAAGAGAAAAAGGCAAAAGAAGGTGGTTTGCTATAGACTTCTAACTCTATATTTTGAAATATCTTTTTATACTAAACGTCTATTAACGCTATATATTTAGCTATAATTATATTTAGCTTAAGCCCTTTTTGCTTATATTAATTATTAACTATAATAAATATAAGCTATTAAAGTATTATATTCTTTCTTGAACTTTAAAGTGGTTAGTAATAACTTCAAATTAATTAGAAGATCTATAAGTTAATATAATGCTACCTTAGAAAATATTGCTACTTACCTATCTTAAATAGACACCTAATAAGGAGTCTAAGACCCTATCTAATTAGCTTTTGTTTAGAGGTTACCTTTATATCTTACTAATCTCCCTAAAGCTCTTAGTAGGATTAAGCTTATTAGTAGCCTTAACCTTAACGCTATTTAAAGTAAGTTGTTTAATCTAGGCTAGGCTTAACTATATAGTTACTAAATCTATCTCTAAGTAAAGGTTAGTCTTTAGTATTTATAAGTATATATATGCTAAATCTTAAGTTTATATGTTAATAGTTCCTATTAATATTTATTTATAACTATATAGTAAATCTCTATTACGCTAGATTCTTCCTAACTACTAATAAAAACCTTAACTTCTTATTAGCTTTTAGTTATATTATCGCTAAGGTAGGCTATAATATATAATAAATACTTATAGACTTTTAAATTCCTATAGGAGGCTATAAATATTATTCTATATTTAGTAATAATTATAGTAGTCTTTCCCTAGATATAGTAGGAGGTGAAGGTATTTAAACCTTTAATTAAGTTGTTTAGCTACCTAGCGATCTAAGTATGATTTAGTTAGTTAGTTAGAATATATAAGCAATTTATCCTTATACTACTAGATCTATAGAGGCTAGGGGGCTAATATATTAATATATATCTTCTATACTATCTTATATAAGCTTAATTTAAGAGATATTAAAGATATAGGTATTAAGGTTTACTAGTAGCTAGAGTAGACCTATTAATATAAGTAATAGAGTAGAGTATATATAATACTAGCTTCTTACTAAATATAAGTAGTAAACTAAGTAGTAAACTAAGTAATAAGCTAAGTAGTATACTAGTAATTAAAGACTAAGTTATAGAGGGTACTAAGATTAAATAAGTTAAATAGAATACTATATACTAATAATAATAGTAGTAGGGGGCTAAAAGAGATCTAAAGGAGATATAGGTAAGAGAATAATAAGATATAAGGTGTAAGTAGAACGAAAGCTTATAGAGGAAATTATCTATATAATTTAGTAGCTGCTCTTACTAGTATAAGAAGTAATAATAATTAGCTATAGACTACTACTTACTATATTATAAGCTATAATAATACTTCTTAAAATTAAGTATCTATTTATAATATTTTATACTAAAGATAATTTATAAGTATGTTTTACGCTTAGAGTAGTAAATTAGCTAATAATTTAGTTGATATTCTATAGTTATTTATATTATAGCTTTAAGGTATAGAGCTTTAACTATATTAAGAGCTAATACCTTCTATAAGCTATATTAATAGGGGAGTATATATTTCTTATAATAATTTTTTTAAACTTCTAAATTATAGTAGGAAAGTATATATTTATAAGTGCTTTCTAAATTTTGCTAAGTAGTGCTATAGATAGTAGGTAAGATAATTAATCTAATAAGGTTAGCTAGTTTTAAAGTAAGCTTCTCTAGTTAGATAGCTTTACTAAGAAGGCTCTACTTTTAAGTATTTACTAATAATAAAAGTAGAACTTTCTATATATCTTACTAAAGTAACTAAGTAGGTTACTTACTATAAGTTATATATACTACTTAAGTAGATTACTAAAGATTATTATCCTATTAGATTAATCTATTTTTATACGCTTTATTTAATAGGATATATTAATAATATTTTTTAAGTATCTACTATATAATATTCTAACTTATATTAAGATAGTATAATATATTATAGCTTAGCTATATACCTACCTAGTAGTAATATAAGTAATAAGGGAGTTATATTATAGTAGCTAATTAGATAACCTACTTAGCTATACTATAATATCTTCGTTAATATTATTATATATAGTATTAATGTTAGTAGAAGATAAGGGTAGTATAAATTTAAGATACTATTACATAAAGTAGCTTAAAAGTTTAGAAGTATTAGATTAATAATAAATATTATTAAATATAATAAGCTATTTTAAAGGACCTTAAGTTTATAATATAATAGCTTTAGGTAATAATGATAAGCTTATAGGAGATCTTTAGTAAATATAAAGAATATTTATTATAGCTTCCTAAAAAGTGCAAAAAGATATATAATATTAGGTATTCGCTAGTCGTTACTAACCTAACTACTACTCTAGCCCTCATTGGCTTATCTATGGGAGAGCGGATGGGATCCTGAGTTTTCTAATAGGTATGGTCGTATGTGACAGCAACTGCAAAGTAAGGTATTATGAAGGGTTCGGCTAGTACTGCTGGCCGACGTATCCTGCGAATTTTTCTCGCGCCGCCCGGAGAGCAAACAGCGGGTCTTGGAGGGGATGTGTCACGTACGATAGCGCACTTCATCGAAAGTCTGTAATTGCATCATCTTTCATACGCGCTGATTTGTCCCCCTGTGATCATGCTGTCGCTCTTTGCTGGTTTGGCACATGCAACCGCGACGAAGTCGACGACTGGCTGTGATTCATAGTCGGCATGCTCTTGAGAGGCATCACAACCGAGCACCCGCTTCATTTCCTCTTCCACCATGTGATCGTCCAAGCAATCTGCGGTTCCTCGTGAGTGTGACAGGATTGGCAGAATGATGCACCATTTTGAGTGATTTGCCAGCGTGTAGCTGTCAAGATGGAGAGAGAGTCGGTGAGACGTCCACAAGCTGATAAGCAAGGCCGTACTCGTCAGTGTGTCACATGAATCCATCTCTTGCATCGACAGCTGATGGTAGAGGCAATGAGCGACGATATCGATGTTGAGAACTTTGATGGTGGGTAAAGCTGTCGTGTTTGAGGCCATGATTCAATAAAGCAGAACCGATAAGGCCTATTGTTTTGGGGCTTTCACCGTAGGTTTCAGCCTGATGGACCATGTCGCCGGTACAGCACAGCGATGGGATGCAAAGAAATCCATCTTGGCCATTGACGACGAACTCGAACCCCCGCGTCAAGGCCTCACATGGTGAGTAAAGTCTCCGATACGTCACTCGCTTTCAGTCGTGCGGGCCGAGGTCTAATAACAAGATATTTACTCGGCTTTCCCGGATCAGAGAGTGTCACACCAGCGGGTACAAGGTACACACCCATGGCCGACCGGAAAGCGTTGCGATGCAATCCAAGGCGATGGAGACTGCAAATGAAGATGGGACACGCATGCAGACCGGTCCCATAACACATCGTGGCAAAGACGTCGATGCCAGGCAACCCGTTTTAAAACCCAAGTTCCTGTAAATTCAAGCGCGACTCGTACTTTCTGAAGTTTCTCACACTCTTCATGGCCTTGGGACGCTCTGCTGCCGATGATCTGTTGACAGCCATCTTGGGAGCCATACTCCCAAGTTACTCTCTTTCGGAACGATCCCCGTGGACCTCCATCACAAAGTAAAGCAGTGTCGCTCACAATGTCGATGATAGAATCCTCTGGGATATAAACATCTTGTTCTTGGATGACAAGCTTGGAGCCACGGAAAAGCGGGACGCACCGAGCCGCCTTCGGGGTGGATGCGAGGAACGCTGTCCCGAAGGGCGAAGGTCAGAGTGTTGAAGTGCTTCATGAACTAAGACTGCTGCATCACGCCGCTCGCATTTGCTGAAGCGTTCTTGGTAATCCTTGCCCTGAAACAGGAGTGGCGGATGTAGCCAGTGGGTAAGAGTGGTTAGCCATGTCTAACACCCTTTGCCGTTCCGTTGTACAGGGTCACTTGTGTGTCGCGTTGCATGTGGGCGAAGTTGCTCCCTGTCTTGCGGATCGGAAATGTCCACGCCAGTAACTCCCAAGACTCCTGCGGCTCGTCCACAAAAGATCTCGCGCCAGAGCAAATGCGATTCATGGCTTTATTGAATGCGAGAAATCCTTTGGAAAACCCGGCAGTGTCGATGGAGCGCAGGGCTGCGAGTTTGCTAATCTGTTCGCGTTTTTTAGGGTGATTCGTCTCCCTCGCCAGGCCGGCCCATCAGCTGCTTCTCAACGACCAGGGGCACTTCAGGCTCATGCATGTCGAAGAGATTTAGTCACCGCGAGATGGTGTGAGGTTTGACAACTCATCGGATAAGATTTCACGCTATGAACTCCCGCGCCGCATTTGTCGCAATGCAGGACCTTGGGATCTCCAAGGTGAAGGCGCACTACGGTCCATTTATGCCGTATGAAGAGCGCGCAAGTAGGCCTAGAGCTATTCGAGTTCCAACAGTAGTCGCAAAATTTTCTGCACATGGGGTACAAGATGCGACGGGTCTCCTGGGTCTCTCGCTTCAGAGGGTTCATTGGGCGACTGGGCAACCACAATGGTAGACCTGATCTCCTCGTTCTCGGGGCTGCGCGACTCTGTTATCGATTGGGGGTTCGGAAAAAGGTACGTTCTTGGGAATGGCGATGAGACTTTTGGAGTCAAGGACGGCAAGCAACTTGCTCCCGTCGATTGAAGCAGACCGGGAGCAGTGTATGATCTACTTCTGCCGAATCAAGCCGGAGTCTACGGGGTCTGCATAGGTCTGGATTGAGTACTTCTATGGTTCCTTGTTAGAGGCGGCTGTCTGTCACTTTATGAGATTGCTACTAACCGTCATCTCCAGCATGTTCTGCACCGTCATTGTCGCTAAGACCCTCTGCCGTGTTGTCTTCATCAGGATCTTCAGCCGCCTCCATGATGTTTGAGGCAAGGGGGCGGTGGTTCACGTTCATGCTATCCACATCGTCGTCGCATTTGCATGCGTTGTTATATGGAGGGGGATCTTTGCTCGGGTGACTGGCTGCGGAGCGCTCGCAACACAGAATCGGAAGCTTTCGCCCGTAGCTCCAAATCAGTAGGCGCCGGCAGCTGAGACGGGGTGGCTGGCTCCCTCCAAAGGTTCGTCCATGATCGGCCATTGTGATACTTACACCAAGACTCCAGCTCAGCAGCCGGAGGAGTTTACTTGACAGCTGCAGGCGGCAGCTTATCTGTTTGGTGAGCAGACTTCATTATCCCTCTAAGTCAGGAGATGTGGAGGGCATAAATAGAATCAAGATAAGATAAAAGTAACAGCCAGTTTGAGTATGAATTTGAGAGCGAGGGTGGGGATAAAAGTAGAAGGAAAAGTGAAAAGAAAAGAAGAGTTAAAAAGAGAAGTGAAAGTAGAGGCAAAATCAAACATGAACAAGGACGGCACCTAACGGGGTAGATAGGGTGCCCCTATTTGCAGCTTCCCCTTCAGTAGATAATCAGCAAGGCTCATTCACCTATTATGTCCTCTCACCCCCGATATTCTTCCACAATACCATCATGCTCCTTCTCCTTCATGACCATCAATTGGCTGGCAGCTTCAACTTGGTCCTATGAGAGCCTTCGGAGACGTGAGGGCTCAAAAAACTATGTGCTGGCTGGGAAGATGATCTAGACAGGCAGGCTCGTCATGCTGACGCGGATTGAGCGCTGGTCGTGTGGTATGACTATCTCGCGACGTGGTTGATCATCAGAGGAGTTCTCTCGATAACAGACAGAAGACAAGTGTCCTCATGCTTGCAATTAAGGGTGAGTTCTGGCGTGCGGAGCTGAAGTTGCAGTCAGCGTACAGAGCTTAGGATATTTGCGCTCTGGGGTGAGGGTCTCAAGACTGAAAGACACAGTAATTAACAAAATGTCGTTCTGGCACATGCGAAGCTATGTTGGTGTCTCTCGCTGCGTCTGTAAAAGTCTGCAAAGGTCTCCGAACCGTCTTTCTTGGGCTCCAGACAGTAACTGACGTCCAGGACCCATCAAACTTTGCGGCAGACTCTCCCAATCTCGGTTCAATATCTGACCATCACCTCTGTTGGCGCGCCCCTATGGCCTTGCCGCGTGCTCGACAGCCGTGGGACCCTGAATACACACGCAGCCTGAGAGCATCGCCGACATCGCTCTTCAGCCGAAGAATACGGACCATCTCGTGCAGCTCATGACACCCGACCCTAGTATTGCTCAAAACTCTGCGGCGTTGTACTTGCCCTTTGCTGCTCTAGTGGAAACCGGAGTTCTCGATGCTTCAATTCCACTCGAATCTTCCGACTGTGTTGAAGTTTGAACCATCGCCTAGGTGTCAATCCCAGATGTTGTCAACCATCCCAGTGTCACACAAACGTGCTTACCTCCAATGTCTCGGCCTTGCGCAGGTCGCCGCTAAGAGAGTCACGGCAGCTCAAGATGACCCCAGCAACACCCCGCGAACGGTTTCTTCCTCACCCCTCCGAGCACAAGGAGACCCAATGCGACAAAAGCGGGAAGTGGCCTGAAACGAGAGCATGTCACCGACATGGACGACCCTCGAGAATCAGCAAAGTATACGGAAAGCTTTCAGGAAGGCTCGCTTTTGGAACCCTTAGATACTCCCCGAGGGCCCTGCATTGCTGTCCTCCCTGAAGATCGGCAAATGAACGTTGTTTTGCATGGGATGCACCACGACGACACCCCGGACCAGGCCACCGCCGACGACGATGATGTGGGTGAATCGGACAATCAGAACTCAGCTGGCATGGCTCATTGGCCTACATGATCACTCTAGAGCAAAGCAAGTCTCCAGTCGCAGCTTGATGTCCGCTATGCAATTAATCACTATGTTTACTTCAACTTTTCGTCTTCTAATTCGGTCTGGAACACTCATCCTTTCCGGTATACCAACTCCTCTCTGTTCGTCAAGCTTTGCAATAGAATATGCTCAGATGACGCAAGAGGTCCTAGGTGGCACGCGGGTTGAGTCGTAGAGATGGGTTGACGTGGACCCCAAAGCCATCGGCGACTTGGTAAGTATCTTCATTCCTCCCGTTTAAGGGTCTATCTGGCAACCTGTCTAACGGTCAAACTTGGCGCAGCTTTTGTCGCACATCATTTCGAGTGGGATGGCAGCGATTTGAAAGAAAAGAAAACTCGGATGGGCTTGGATTCTTGACCTGCTCGTGTTGATACTCGCCCTCGTTGAGAAGGACACGAGCCGCGGCGTTGCGGACCGTGCGATGTGGATGCGGCCTGGTAGATTCACCCAACGGAACGGAGAGCTTGATTAGAAGAGTGACTTTCCACGATTGAACCGGGCTGTTTGATGCAAGTCCAGGAAGCTGACATCGCGCCGCATGAAGCGCATGGGCACCGCAGAGATCCCCCGGCGAGCACAATTCCAGCGCGTTTCGGAACTCGAGCCCCCCTCCACCTCCAAACTACAGGCTTTTATCCAGGAACATGTGACGGTCCACTGCGAGTTATCGAGATAACTGGTCTGGAAGGTCACCGGCAGCTTGATATTTCCGTACAGGTCAGTCAGGACAGGGCTCCGCGGGTTTTTCGACAGATCGGCCAGTCAGATCAGCGCGTCGTGCCAATACTTCAGGCTGCGGCAAAGCATTCGCTTCCATCGACTCGACAAGGCGAGCTTTCTACGAGTCCTCCGCTGGGAGTACACCGACCAGCAACTTTGTCACTCGGATTCCATCTCGCCAGGTAACGTGGTCGATGGTGGCAGCTCTGTTCGGCGATGATGGGCCGCTCCATCATCTCAACTTGCCGGTAGCTTCAATGCCTAGGTAGACATTTTATGGGTCAAGCAGAGGGAGGAGACGGCACAACTCATTGCGAGGCAGCAGCCGCTGCCGCAGCAGATGTTGGTGGAGGTTGAACGTCATTTTGCCCCCCTCAGCCACCTCCCACCCCTTTGCCGCTCGTTGCCGCCAATTTAGCAGCTCCTGACCGTTGCCGAACACCAGCTAGCCCCTTAGAGAGGTCAACTCAAGGCTTCTGGCTGCATCAAAATTCAGGATGGTTGCAGCAGCTACAAGATTGTGGACAGGACAATCTTTGGTGCGGAGACACGATCTTGAAGGGCTCGGAATCATTCTGATACATTCGTCACCACTTTACGACCCGAAGATTCACTTGCTGATGATTATGGCGCGTCAACAGTCAACATTATGGAAAAGCATGGAGACGGCCCTGTCACTAGTGACTCACAACGAAGAACTCGACGAGGCGGGCGAGGTTGCCGGTGGCAAGCTTGCGCATAAGCGCGAAGAGAGTAACGTAGACATCAACTCCATCCTATCTCATGATGATGACAAGTCCAAGGTAGGCGATAGCGATCCCAGTCTGGGAGGCTGTGTCGAGTATGCCAGACTCCAGGGCCAAGGGTAGTACTCTCACCCGCTCATCTAACGCCTTGCTCCCTTTCAGCCGTGTTCTGTTAGAGTGATCAACTAGGCCCTGCGGCGAAATAAAGTCCAACCCCCCGCTATCCAACTTAAGCCCATAGTCCTCTCACTAGAATACGCTTGCATACATACCTTGAGACATTCCAGCCAGACATACCCACCATAACAGAGCCCCTTAAAATGGTTCGGTAAGCCTCAGCTGCAACCTGGCGGAATGTGCTCTCTCCCACCTAAGCTATATACAACACACCCAGCGCAGGCTATTTTGCACTCTAACCCCCCGAACAGGCCTTCCATTCCAGCACCCCTGTTGCGATGAGGCCATTTGTTGTCTTGACTCGGCGGTTTGTGGCTCCTCAAGCTCCGCCTGCTGATGTGATTGAAACTTACGTCGAGCATCGAGCCCCCTTTTCTCACTAGCCGGGCCAGGCTGTCCCTCCAGATCGAGGGCCGTTTCCTGGTCATGTGGATCAGACTTCAAGTTCTCCAGCTTGATACCCCGGCTGCACAAGGCGTGGAGACTACGATTTCGATCACGACAATCACTACCATCAAGGACGCTTCCACCGGCACTGGCGGTCCCAAGTCTGCAGCTCGTAAGCCTCCCTCAAGGCTTCCAAGGTCACGGCTTGCAGATCTTCTTTGATGTTCCGCCGCTCGGGATACGCAATTTGAGTTTGGAAATGGCTGCGCCGGCACTTCCTTCGAGTTCCTTGCCTACTCTCCCAATACCTGCATCTGTATATCCAAGCGCGACATATCTTGACTTCTGCTTCCACTCTCTGCCGCAGGTCTTGACGGTGTATGTAACATCGTGCTGTGTCGGCGATACGAACGCGTCAAGGACTGCCAGTCCCGCGTCAGTCAGATCCCTTTGAACCGTTGAGGGATTCCTCTTGTCACGGGCAAGCGACGAAGTGTTTGGCTCAGCTTCAGGACCGGATGTCCTGTTCCTCGTGACGGTTGTCGTAGGTGACTCCACCATTTTGGGATAATTTGTCTCCACCTCCCGCTCCAAGTAGGCCACCACGTTGTTGTCGATCATCTGCATCATCTCCCCCGGCACATCTTTTGGTGCCTTTCGGATGCTGGCTCGGTGCTGCATATCAGGAAGGCGTCTTGAATGACGGCGCTCAGCTTCGAACTGTGGCGATGGTATTCGTAATCAGCACCATTTGGTCTGTGTTGCAGACTTTGGTCACAGACAGACTGGCGGTATATTTGTTGAGCGAGCATTCGCGTCACATCGAGTGACGCAGCAAATTCATGATGAACACCCTCAGCTTCGGCCTGTGCAAGCATGCAGAGTGCGTGGCAAGTACCGAAAGAGACTCCTCCATGGAGATGTTCCACATGGGGCCGATCTGCTCTTCGCCTTTATGCCATCGAACAAGTGTCTGCACGGCATCTGACTCCTCGTCTAGTCGTATTGCTTCACCACCGAAGTATCTCGCGGTCCAGGAAAACGCATTTGGTCAATGAACGGATCGCAGGGAGGGCTTCGGTTTCGGCTCTCTCCTCAATTTACCATCGGCATGATGGGGACAGGTCGGGTGGTAGTGGGCGTCGTTCCTTTTCTTGGTCTCCGACATGTTTGTGCAGACGGAGCAGCTGGACGCCAGGAAACGCCAACACGACGAAGGTGGGATGACTGGTTTGTCGTGGGACAGACAAGTGCCCATAATGTGAGGTTCCAGCCATGGCAGCCATGGCTTGTCGAGTGAAAGCCTTTCCTCCAGCTGAACCGCCTGCGGATGGACCATTTTTCCCAGGCAAGGCGACGACGGAACGGGACGTTGTCACACTGCTGCACTGCTGTGACTGGACGGGACCGTGGCACCTTGCACACCAGCGCTGTGGGTGGGTACACAGTGTAGCCGCCAGCTTGTGGGTACCTACCGATTTCAGGGCTAAAATCGGGAGGTACCTTCTGTAAATACAGTGAGAGTGCAGTGGATATCTCCCGATTTCACCACTACAAATCGGGAGGTATCAGCAGTTTGGTCAGAAAGCGTTCACCCCGGCGCATACCGTTAGCAGATAGTACCAGAGCATGCTGCTGCTCGGGCCGGACCTTGATGATACGGCACCGAGGTTGGATTTGGGTTGGCATGGCGCGCCATCAAATTCCTTGTTGGTGATTCCCACCACTCGTTTTGATCCACATTACATAAGCCATCGTCGCCGTCCATCCCCTCTTGCGAATTACACGTTGCCCGAAGCACGCGTGCGGATGACGAACAAACTTGACGACTTTGGAAGCAGTGTGTGAGGAGCATGCCCAGGTGGTGTTCCTTGCTGTTAGAATGGTGATTGATAACATCCACGGGGGGGTTCGTTTTCGTGTGCAACCGGGATGACATGAGTGACACGTCAGGAAAGGGAAGGTGGGGGACCGTTGTGCACTGGTTAACCTTAACTTTGGAAGGAATCCGACTGGACATGGCGCTGGTAACTGCCGCTGCGGGTCCATGTCCCTCCCTTCCCATCAGGGGCTCAGGTAAGTACGTATCTCCGACCAAGACCGAAGTCCAACCAGACTTATCGCCCGCAATAAAACGGCATGCTTCCCTCCCAGGTCCTTTTGGCTTACGCGAGAGGTAAAGGCGGAGCTGTCATATTTTTGATTGGCACAGACCGCAGAGGCAGGTTGGCTGGACTTGACGCGATCGGAGAACACTGAAATGTTGACGGACAGATGGTGCAAGGTATCTGCCCGCCCTTCACCGGTACTGACCGAGATTGTTGGTGAGCCTGCCATGAGTCACCGAGATGTTGTCCGGGAACGCAGGTGCCTAAGGTACCTACCTAACTTACCCACTGAAGGTAGGTAGGTACCTTAGTGATGATGAAAGGCAGTCGCATGAGATGCTCCCGCACTCATCCCCTTGCAGACCGACTCGCCATACGGCCGCGCTCTTTATCAGCCCCTAGCCACTCTTGGCCAAACAGAGGCTGAGTAGGATCATGCCTTGGATCGGTTGATTGATGCAGCCAGCCAAAGGCGCAAAAGCCCTGGCCTTCCCGCCAACCAGAGACGGCTGGCGAAGCAAGCGGAAATTGTCAAGGCAGATGTCGACATAGTGATTTCGCTGGGGAAGAGGAGAGGGAACTCGACAGCCACGAAGTCCCTCGCAAAACTCGATCTACTGGCTTTTTTTGCGCCCTCCTAAAGTCGGCAGACGACGATTATTCTTCTTTTCGTCAACTCAAGAGCGGAATCGGTTGCCAACAGCTCGGAAGCGCGAAACGGCTCCAATTGTACGTCTGAAGAGTCAAGGTTTGAGGCTGCAATCGCTGCCCTCGAGGCCTCCGCAGCGCTCGACACCAACAACGTTGACGGGGAGGAACAGGAACCCGAATCCAAGTACCTCTCTGGCAATAACTTCAATCTCGACAACGACGCCTTCGCTCTCGATCAAAGAGTCACTGGCAACGCCAGCGTCAGCGCCAGCACAGAAACAACGGCTGTCATCGCAAACACCACTGGTGAGGGCCAGCTCCCCGAACAGGCTCAGCCCTCTGGCACTCCACTTTCCAAAGAGTCGTACGACAGCAACCAGCAGCAGCACACAGGCACCGAGCCGCAACACGACGAATCCGGCCCAACGCCTAAGGTCGTTGATACTGCGCAGGCGCGTCAGAAACGCCCTCCTCCGTCTCCGAGTCCCATCAACATACCAGCGCCCTCCAAGCTTGTCCCGTTGGGTGCATTTACCGAGCGCGCCCGCGTCGAGATGGATCTCGTTCACGATAGAGTGCAGCTACTGCAGCAGACGACTGGATTGCGAACCAATTTGCTCAGCCAGCTGGTTGACCTTGTCTTGACTTGCAAGCGAGCACATGAGCGCAAAGGATTGTGCAAACAGGATGGAGGCGCTTCAGACCCTCCTCAACAACCATCAAGTCATCCTAACATTTGTGATTACCTGTGGACACTATGTACTTGCGTCTTTGGGATGTTTCCGGTATCCGCGGCCAACTTCGTGAAATCAGGATCTCCGACCGATCGCCATCGCCCGCGCGAGGGGCCGAGACCGAGCACATGATTATCTAGTTTGCGAACAAATATCTGCCTGACGCCCGATCCGTGTACGAGCAGACGATTGTCCACATGGCCTCCATTCGAGAATCAGACGCGATGCACTCGGGAGTGGTAATTTTAATCACTGCAGGTGGCCCGCTAGAGTGTGGGACAGGCCTTGGCCTTTCTCTAGAGTGGCGCTTCGGAGATTCATGCATGCTTTATGGGGATCAAGGGGCTTTATCATAGACATGTTTACCGGCGAGAATCAAAGATGTTGTCCGCACGCGTGGTGGTGTTCATGGGTGCAATCTCCGTGTTGTGTTGGTTGGCGTTCTGGACTGGGACGGCTGGGTGTGCGGCGGTTCCAGCGCTGTTAGTGGATACATACCGATTTTAGCGGCTTGAATCGGTACCGAGCCACTGTAAGGTAGTTGCAGCAGGTCAGGCGCCGTGGCGGCCAGTGCACAGACTGCCCGTGGAGACCAGCTACTGTGGTCAACCAGCTGAGGTGCGATTTTCAGCAAAGAGACACCCGACCAGGCGGGGATGAGGGGGTTTCCGTACCATAGAAGGCAACACAAAAAATGGAACACGCTGCTTGCTGGCTGCGTCGTCTGCTCGTCTGTCACCAAAAATCACGCTGCGTCATCATCAAGTTGGAACCCGAAATGCCGGGATGGGTGCTGATGGAAATGGTCCCTTGAGTGGTCGGCACCGGGCAAAAGGGCGAACATGGTCCCCGCAGAAGCCGGCCGCCATCGGGGGACCGGGTGGGCTGGAGCCGCGGCAATTGCATAACGACGACGGAGAGACTGCAAGTGACAGCTGGTGCCTTCCCCAACCCCGTCTTTCGCCTTCCTCTCGCAGTCTTTGGGCATGGAGGACACCCGAGCTGGAGATGGACACCGCTCTAGATACTTAGGGCTGGCAGGGACTAACT
Source organism: Colletotrichum sp. SAR11_59 (assembly GCA_025328345.1). Taxonomy (NCBI): domain Eukaryota; kingdom Fungi; phylum Ascomycota; class Sordariomycetes; order Glomerellales; family Glomerellaceae; genus Colletotrichum; species Colletotrichum sp. SAR11_59. The sequence goes on along the minus strand of JAKMXC010000561.1, from coordinate 248 downwards.
GAGTGTGGCAGCGACTCCACTGACGGCAGCGACTCCGCGGTACCTTAGCGACTCCACTGACGGCAGCGACTCCGCGGTACCTTAGCGACTCCACGGCAGCGACTCCGCCCACGGCAGCGACTCCGCCCACGGCAGTGACTCCACCCACGGCAGTGACTCGGCCCAGGTGAGTGCCACCGCGGGCGGGCGCAGCTGCTCCCGCGCCGGCGCCTGGGCCGCGGTCAGATGTGGAGCCGCAGGGTGCGACC
>JAKMXC010000560.1:0-39488 GCA_025328345.1 Colletotrichum sp. SAR11_59 | reverse complement strand
GTGGGAGATGAGTAACGGCATGTGCCAGTTCCCGGATTCATCCTGATGAAAGGGGTGGTCAGAAGCGCGCCAGCCCCTCCGGACGCGGCGTAGTGCAGCGCCGCCGGCGACAATGCGCCTCTTGAAGACGTCTTTAACGGTCCGGTCCGCCCACCGGTAATTGAAGTTCCCCGCCAAAGTGGGATGTCCCGGCTCTGAAGAGTTTTCTTCCTTCCTCGTTGTTCGCACTTTTTTGGTGCTGACCATGGCGTTTGGGGTGCGGGGAGTTAGGACGGGATGTGGGTGGATGCTGGTCGGCCTGTGACCGAGGGGCGAGTGCGAGAAGACGGCATCATCATCCGGAAGCTCGTGAGGGGTTGCGATGATTTATTCAAGAAGCGCGCTGTAGAACGCACATGTTTCAAAAAGTGAAAAATGTCCGCGGAACTCTTGCTTTTCGCATGGTGCGGTGGTGCTTGACGGCATCCTCCGCTCCCTGAAGATGCGAAGCCGGAGCTTGTCTGCCCACTACACGGTCAGACGGGGGTGGATCATGTCCTCGAAGTCGGGCATTTGGCGATCCCAATTCCACTTCACGGTCCACCTATCAGACCAGCTGCAATGCAGTACGTACGTAGCGTTGCAGTTAACAGGTTCGTGGGAGGCCCAACTGATGGGACCTCGGCGGTAGAGACTTCTTCTACCAGCAGCGCCTAGCATCAGTGGACAGAGAAGAATACGAACAAGTCGCGGGGATTGTCGGCGATCGTTCGACCGAATATTGGAAACCGTCAAACTCTGGCGACATCTGTCGGCCAAACATGCCTATTCGGATAAGTGGTGAAGGCAGAAGGATCGGAGTGCAGTCAACCATCAGATGAACCCCTGTTTCTTCAGTACGAACCAAGCTTTTCTGACCACAATCGACAGCTTGGCGGCAGGATTGGCAGCTCCAACGGCGGTACCGATCGGCTTAAGCTTATTACTGTGTGGCGACGCCTCCAACACGTAAAATATGTAGCAAATCCACGGGAGAAATCGTGCGACTTGGTTTACTTCTATGGCGCTTTGTGAGCAGCTAATCAATGTAGGTGAAGAAGGTGCGACAGACATATTGACGGCGATGAAGAAAATAGCAAAATGGAGGGCACCACGAGTCCTTTTCTCCTCCCAACTTTTCATTTTTGCTTCCGCATAGAATGTTACCGCCTATGGGCCCGCATTATTAACCACTGTAGAGAAACCTCTGTAGCCTTTAGAGTACGTAGCAACTACTCAAGCGTATCCGCAGGCAGTAATCTGCTGTACGAGAGCAGAAACCAAATGTCAAAAGGGAAAAAGAACGAGTGATTGTTCCGAAACCGAGAATCGAACTCGGGGCTATGCCTAACCTCGTACGTTAATGAGAGGGCATCATGTTGGCCACTACACCATATCGGATTAAACTGTTGAAAGACGCCACAAATTTCTGGAACAGTACCCATTGTGCGTTTGCAGTGGATACCAGATTCCGGGCTGGCCCTTGGCGGCCGAGTGGAAACGGGACGGAGGTGACCCAAGACGGCAGCCTGGACGGTTTTGGTGGCCGTTGACAAAGTGATTGGCTCCGTGCCGGTGGGATGCTGCAGCTTCTCGAATTTTAGCTCGTAAGAATGGATGCAATATGCAGCCGGCCTGTTGAAGGCTGAGAATGCGGCATGCAGTCCAGCTGGCGAGTGCCGATCACCGATCGTAAATGCAGAAAGTCGGTCGGACTACGGACTCCGGCTGACAAAAGTCGGCGACTCGGCGTGCCGCTGTGGATCTTTTACGAGTTTTGCATTTACGTTCAACGATGCGGGACTGCCAAATCGTAAGAACAGGGAGACGGAGTTGTGTATCTCCGGTGGTAAAAGCTGGAAACTGTTGTCGCGAGTTTGCCCGTCAGCCAGTGTCTGCTATCCCCAGTTTCAATCAGCCGAAGTCTTTATTATCATAATCAGCTTAGAAGACTTGTCGCGTAGTAGGGGTTGTAGAAATAGGTAAAAACAGGTTAATCTCTTAGAAACAGGGATATAAAGCGAAAGCGTATTAAATATATATATACTATATAAAGCTATAAAGCTATAAGTAGCTAAGTAGCTATAATATACCCCCCTAGCTTTACGTCTAAGATATAAAGCTATAAAACAAAGCTATATATAAATAAAAAAGAGGTTTATTTACTTTACTCTCTAATAGATAGTATATTAATATCGCTCTACTATAGTCTCTATTAAGAGTAATCTCTATAAGTTAGTCTTATTTCTATTTCTATCCTCTATTAAGTTAGTACTACTTTACTTTAATCTTTACTAAAAGTAGTTTCTAAGGATTAATATTATCTAAGTTTTATTATATAAAACGTTAGTATTATATTACTTTACTATAGTCTCTACTAAAAGTAATCTCTATAAATTAATATTACTTTATATAACTATATTTAAAAGTAACTATAGTAATACTTATAATAGATATAGTATTACTAATACTTCTATAATCTATTTTTCGTTTTAAAGATAGTTTTAGAGTTAGCTTTACTTTAGCTCTAAAAGTATCTCTAGAATAGTCTTTTTCTTACTAATATAAGCCTTATATTTAGCTTATTTACTTTATAATACTATCTCTAAGTAGCTATACTTTATAGTTAACTACTAATACTTTCTACTATATAGATACTTTTAGAAATTACTGTCTCTATAGTTTCTATTTAAAATAAGGTTACTTTATATAGAGTTTTCTAAAGTTATAGAGAGGGGAGGTTTTAAATAACTTCTAAGTATAGTATAGATCTTATACTAACTTTCTTAACTTATATATTAGTTAATAAAAGTAATAAAAATTACTCTATACTTAATAACGCTATATATAAGCTTATTAATCTCTTTTACTATAATAAGTTTAATAAGGCTTTACTTAGCCTAAAATAGAGTAAAGTATTTACCTACTACTTCTAAAAAAGTATATAAAGTAAGAACTCCTTAGATCTTAAAGATCTTATATACTTATATATATTAATATATATAGTATTACTCTTAGTACTATACTTCTAGATTTATTATTACTATAGCTTTCTATAGTAAAGTAAAGTAGTTATTTTATATAGTAATAACTATAGAGAAAACTATTAGTATAAGATAACTCTTAAGTATATAAATAAAAACTTAAATTAAAGTATTCTTAATAAGAATAAAATTACTCTATATTATTAATAATATCTTATAGCTAACTATAGTATAAACCTAATTCTAAACAAAGTAATAACCTATAGTAAGCTTCTTTTACTCTATAACCTATATCCTATAATCTATAATATATTTTATATACTTTTCTTAAATATCTTTAACTATAAATATAAGTAGTAATAATAGTTTAGTATTAGTAGGGTTTAGTTAGTAAGTATAGTAGTAAGTAACTTAGTTAGTATAAAGTTAGATATATTTATATTAAACTTCTTCTTATTACTTTATATATAGTTCGTTAAATATAAGAAGGTATGATACTTATTACGTTAAATTAGATACTTCCTCGCTATAAAGGTTAATATATTCCTATATACTATTCTAAAATATATAGAAGTATAGTTATATAAACTATATAAGCTAGTTATATTACTTCATAAGGAGTATACTAGTGTTATAACCTATAAACAAGGATAACAGCTAAACGACCTACTTAGGTATTAGATAGCAAGAACAGGATATTTATACTATAGGATTATAAGAACACTAGGGACTTACTTAGTATAGAAGAACTATAGTATAAGTTATATAATAATAAAGAATAAGTATAGATAAGGGATCTATAATAAGCGCTTAATAGATACTAAAATAAGCACTTATCTTACTTTAAAATAAGCGCTTATAGTAATAAGGGGAATAGTATTTATAGATAGTAGAACTATCTATATAGGAGGACCTATATATAGAATAACCTTAAGCCTAGCTTATAGTTAGACTTCTATAGCTCTTTAGTAATTAACTTCCTCTTAGTGATACTCTCAGCTTACTTTTACTACGAATTACTTATTAAGTCTAAGATTAATTACTTTAGTCTCTAAAGACCTGATCTACTATTAGCCTATAATCTATGACTATAACCTTATGTACTGTTATAACGTGTTAATCCCTAACTTCTATTAGCAGACCTTACTATTAGCTAGCTAACCATAACAACTAGTTAGCTACTATTAAGCTATTAAAAAAGATATTATAAAATAAAAAATAAACTATATTAAGCTATAGCTTACTTTATAGTATATTAGGAAGCGTGAAGTATTATATTAAGAGCTAAGCTTATAACTATTATATAGTAGGGGTTATAGAAATAAGTAAAAACAGGTTAATCTCTTAGAAATAAGGATATAAGGCGAAGGCGTATTAAATACGCATATACCACACGAAGCTATGAAGCCACAAGTAGCTGAGTGGCTACGACAAGACTCAAGTTGATCACAGAGCTCGTATTTGCCCATCTGCGCATCAAATACTTTTCGCAGTGCCCAGTGAAATAATTCGGTTTCACGACCTTCAAGTGGGCGAAGTAGTAACTCCGGCCAGGTTCAAAGACTGGAAGAAAATCAATCTTGATCATTTGCGACTGGTTTCATAAGACTCGTGTCTAAGTATATATGTACATATTTGAGATTGGATAACTAGGTACAGAAAGAAAGAGCCTTCGTTGTTTTATCATTGGCCAAAGACTCGAGTGGCCAGTCAAAGTCCAAAACAAAAACAGTACTGTCGTGAGGGTATCCAATGCCTTATACGCTGGGAATGCAGAGTGAAACAAGTGGCTCGAAGTACAAATGACGCGGCTGATAGTCGACAAATGGCTTAGGATTTCCGCGCCACCGCAGACCGACGGACAGGAGCAGGGGGCTCCTCTGTCTCGTCGACTGTCAGTTGCAGTGCGAGGGAATCCGCGCCGTTGTAGGAACCCTTCTGCTTCCAGAAGTATTCCGCCCCGGCTTTCGTCTTAGCCCGAAACGTTGCAACGACGTCAACGTTCATCTTGAAGTTGGTATAAAAGGACGTGCCGACGCAGTATTTGCCACCGGGGCACTTGAGATGGACAGTGGATGACTTGGTGATGGTTTCAGATTCCAGATCTTCTTCGTTCTATAATGCGACAGCTCGTTAGATGACTTAGCTGCTAAGTTTAGGAATGATGAGACTTACGCTAGTACCGCCAACTTGCCAGTTGAACTCGGTCGAAACCTTGGACTTCCCAATGAAAGGAATTCCTGCCTCGGCCTCAAGACCAACCTTGCCGCCTACGTACCATGTCTTGCCGACGTTGACAGAGTGAGACTTGGTGACAGCATCGGTTGTCATTAGGGTAGTCCACTGCTCAGTGCTCGAGTTGCGGGCATCGAGAATCTGAGAGCCGACAGAAATCGTCTCTCCTTTACCGGCCGGCATAATATTATTCGTGAACCCGTTGAACTCGATCTTGCTGATGGAAACAGATTCAATGTCGTTGATGAAATCAACGCCCAAGCGACCCACCATGCCGTTTTCACAGTAGTAGACGCGGATGCGGGCGAGGATCCCGGAGCCGACGGGGACATTCAGCCACGGCGGGTACATGCTCGGGTCGGAGGCTGCGTAGTTCGTGTCGTACTGGGTCCTGCCAGTGTCCGTAACGATCTTGAAGCCGGCATAGAGGCCTTCACCTCTGTCTTGGAAGGCAAACTCTGTGACGCGCTCATTATTCCCGAAGACGACAGCATCCTTGCCGCGGAAGGCTCTCCAGTGATCACTGGTGTCAGAGCCAGACTAAAATAACTCGGTCAGTTTTCGTCAATTCCTAGTTTAAATTCTTTACAATTAGTGGTGAGTAGACTTACGTTGTGAAGCAAAGTGCGGTTTCCGCCAGCGGAAGTCAAGTTCATGACCCGAGCACCCTCAAACCCTGTCTGATACGACTGGATGCTCCCAAAAGGACCTTCAATCGTAATGAGTTCGCACGTAGAGTTCGTTAACGTGATGTCGCCATAGTCGCCGGATGAAAAGGCGTCTGTCGTGTCGGTGACGAATCTGTTTGGAATAGGGTCGTCTTGTCTCTTGAGGTTTGATAGAGTGAGTGGTGTGGAGAGAGCGACGGCCGGCAGGAGGGCCAACCCGGAGAGCAAGCGTGTCAGGGAGATCGCGGAAACCATGGTATAAAGCTGAAAAGACTGACGAAACGAAACGCAAACAGGCTATCTCAAAGAGAATGGCTGGCTGGAACAAGTGAGTGTGGTGATATGCAACTTCGGTACAAGCACTGGTGATGTTCTCTTCCAGCAGATCTTATATGTAGTTGCGATCACGACTTACAGGACTGATATCAAGTGATTCGACTTCCACCTTCCTTAGTTGAGATAAAATAAATTATACACATGCCAAGGCAGTCTCTGATAAATACATTCGACCGCGTGGTTCATCCTGCGGTCCCCCGTTGGTCCATTCGCTAGGAGGCCGTGGAGAACAGATGAACGGCTCGCAGGGATAGGGTCATCTGTAGTTGGATAAGCCAATCTCTACCCCATACGAGGCTGGGCTGCTACCCACAGTTCGCTCATGTTCAAGGTTCCAACGAAGAGTTGTGGCGCTCAAAAGGGGCGCTGGGGTTTCCATTGGTCAACTGCCGCGGATGTGCGACAGGCGAGCCTATCATCGGAGTGACTGTCCGTCCGGCGATTGCCCGAATTCGCCGTTCTCCTTACCAGCTCAAGCTAGGATAGTTGCTTTACTCGCTCCAATATAGACTCCCTAAACAGGGCATTTGATTACCGACTCGTGACCTTGCAGCTAGGCACCTCCTTGAGAGAAAGAGAGGCAACCATTGCCTTCAAGGGTGATCCAGTGATAGTGGCTGTCATGGTGACCACAAGATGGCCAAAGCAGTGTTTATCATGAGCTTGAAATATCCCGAGGAATTGAAACGATACAAGCTCGGTCAGAGACATCTGCCGCTTACCTCTTTTCCCATCTTGAATGATCTTCATGAAGCAGAAGTAACTTCAAGCCCAGCGAACTGAACACATCTCGCCAAGGCACTAAGCTACTCAGTATACTCAGGACTCAAGTGAGTAGGCCCAGTAGAGTAGATAGCCCCGGTCATCGCACCTTGATGGAGGAGAAGCCTCATATTCAGCTGACAGCACTAAATCATTGCATGGGTGTCTGTCATCCAATGGATGAGGCAGGTGTAATCACGACTCGTCCGTAGCCGATCAGCCAAGAGAAAGTGGTGCCGTCGATGCGTCCTTGCTTTTGTCCTAGCGAGTGAAATGGCCTCGTTCTCGTTCACGTACAACGCTAAAATAGAGCACAGCCCACTCTGGGCCCATGTTGCTCCCGGGACTGTCCAAAGAGACCACCGCCATGTGACAGACTGACGTGTTGTGATTCCCTGTCCGCCATTAGGCGCGCGGGGAGCTAGCGGAGCGCGGAATGCAGGGCATCCCTCGAAGGAACTCCTCTCCAGATCGTGGGATAGGGCTGTCAACGGCTAAAGCACTGTCCCGCACAGTTGGAGCCAACGAGGGGCACATCACGATTTTGTTCCGGATTCATGAGTGTACTTCAAATCGTTTTGCAGCTCAGTATTCTGCACTCTTGTTGTGCTCGTATTCCATCATTAAGGGCCTGATCGGCTCAATGTTGCAATGCTGTTTTTCTGGTCAAAAAGGTAGAAATACGTACTTTGTGGACACCGGAAAAACAAAACTAGGACCGCTTACCCCTTTTTAGGTAGTTTTTCTATACATAAGTCGGGAGTCAAGTTATGCACGATTTTAAGCCCTATCTACGAAGTACTACGCTAAACTACAGCTTATTTTTGACCAAAAACTACGATTTTTCGCCCTTTTTCTAACCCAGCTCTTCTAGCCATACGCCTAAAAACTTGCTATTCTGTTTTCAAGGGCCCCACATGTACTTCCTAGCCAAACCCACACCTAAAGGTCACTTTTTGCATGGCTAAACAGAATGGCAACATTGAGCCGATCAGGCCCTAAACAACCACATTGGCGGTGCACATCTTGGAGCACTGATCAACTAGTTGTCTGGCTCTGAGCTTACCGCATGATTCCTGAATCCTAAAACCTCATTGGTATCCCACCGCATTTTGACCCGATGGGACGTTTAAGATTAGATATAAAACCAAGCCTAAGGTCTTGGACAATGTGCTGATCAAGGATTTGAACGCAGAGCGCTAGGCAGGGTCATGTCGCGAGTCGTGTGGGGTTACAGGCAAGCCGAAGCATTCGTACAGCCGAAAGTGTTTCCCTCATTGGCTTAATCAGGAATCTCCAGCACGCGATGAGCGCTATTCTTGGCGTGCGAGTCAGGCGTCGCGTGCGTACAGCCAGCTAAAACCCAGCACTCCACGTTAAGTGCAGGTACTGGGGTTTTATTTAGAATGCCTCCTATTGCTCATGGCAGAATAAGATAAGCCTAGACGCGTTCCTGTTTCGCGCCTGGGTGACTGTCGCTTACATCTGCTGAATACGGCACGCAAGTCTGCGATTGAGGCCTGCCGAGCCGGCATCTTCCACCGCCTGCCCAGAGCACATTACTCGCTGCTGGACAACGATAGGGGATGAATTGGCGTGGGCAGAATAGTTGATGTGAAATACTACTTAGCGTGTCATGTTCCCATATGGCCAAGGGACCTGCGTGAGCGACTGACCCTGTACCTAGGAAGTGATCACCAAAGAGGACATCTTTCGCCGGGGGAAAAAGTAATATGACAAGAACGAGATTCGATCTCGCGCGTGTTTCCACATCAGCAGGACAGATCTTAACCTGAAGCTGGCGCCTTATACCGCTCGGCCATCTTGCCATGATGCCGAAGCCCTAGACGTGCCGGGGTTCGTGAGCGCTCCTGGGGTCAGCGGGGTCAAAATCCGCCAGACCATCCGTTCGGCGGAGCCGAATCCGTCGCCGAAAGACGGCGAGATACCGAGCGTGTGTTGAACCGAGAACAGTTGCGTTGTCATGTCTTTTGTGTCTTTGCGTCTTTCGCTGAATTAGAAATGGTCTGGTATTATGCTATTGAACTGTTTCGTTTCAGCCCATAACGCGATTGTGCTATCGTCCCTGAAAAGTCAAATCGCAGTCCCCCTGCGTTCAGCCTGTCAATCCCATGCGCGTCATTCCCAGCACCCCTCCAAAGCTTGGTACCCTCCCTAACACCAAACACGTTCGTCTGATGATGCAAATGTTTAAGCCGTCTTTTTTCCAGCCGCAACCTGTCTTCCGTGTGTTGTGTACCTAGTGTAAGCGTAGCCGCCGCCCACGATGATGCCGATGATGACAATGTTGCCTGCAGACATGATTGTGGTTAGCTCCAGGCGTATGTAGAGGCGCTACGTCGCTAACGGCGCCCCGGCGATCAGCGGGGAACTTACCCAAGACAAACTTGCCCACTCCGCCGACCACGTCCACCACTCCGGAGAAGACGTCGGCGGTCAAGTTAACGATGCCGGTGAAGAAGTTGATGATCGCGTTGAGGAAGGCTTGGAGGATGTGGTAGAATGTCGAGAAGATGGAGGCGATGAGCTCGTAGAAGCTCTTGAAGAGGTCCTCAAAAGCTTTGGTGAACGACATTTTAGCGTGCTTACAGGGGCGTAGCGGACTAGACTGCGGATGTTTGTTTTTTGGTTGTTGCTTTTCGAGAGATTGACACCACAAAATGCGACCGGGGAATTGTGATTTCGAGAGCTTTCGAGGTTGATTCAGCTTGAGAACCCCTCGGCCTTCCTTTTGGTTTTATGTGCACGCGGGCCAAAAGGCAGGTGACGCGATTGCCTGAGACCTGGCTAACCCAAGCGGCTGTTAGCTGTGAGAGCTGTATGGCTTGGACCGCCCGTGACGTCTTCATCGTGACGTCACAAGCCACACAAACGTGGTTCCAGCCACGCGCCCGCAGAGGTGCAAAAGAGATTTGGAGGGCCTGGATTGGATCGTTTAGGCGGGAGGATGTTGGGCTTGGGGTCGGGAGGGAGGATCTATCCCGATTGAGACATTGATCATTGGAGCTTTCAAGCCACCGTTGGACACGTGCCTGTGTCTCGGAGCTTTTGTCCCTAAGCCAGGCTGGGGGTAGTACAAGGGAGCTTGTTGATGAGGCAATCATGAGCAAAGTCGAAGCAGACAGAGATGCCCTTATCAAAAGATATTTTGTCTATTCTCCTTGCCTTTATTTCAAGATGACACCAAACGCCGAAAAAGTTCCATATGTGTAACATAGCAATTTTCTGCCTTTGATCACTGACTCAATTCCCATAAAGAGCCAAATATTAGGCTAGATCATCAGAATGCCGTTTTCATCGACGATTTCCTCCATGATTGATATTTCTTCGGTTGTCGACGTCCAATACCCACCAGGAGAGTAAGGAGGAGGGGCCGGTGCTCTGGGTAGGGGAGATGGCGAACTCGGTTCAGAGGAAGTCTCTCTTCTCAAATGCGCCCTGACAGCCACACGTCGCGTGCGTCGCGGGGAGCGCTGCGGGCGCATGGGAGCGCCGGGAGGGGTGGATGGGTATGCATAGTAGGCGAGAGGTCTGATGGCTCCAGTGTCTATTATTTCAGTCAGGCTCACCTGCGAGCCATCTGAATCTGATGTTGGGCTTGGGGGCTGCACTTCTGGGTTCTGAGCAACAGGGCCAGGGTCGTTACTGGCCGGGGAGTTGGAGGTGATGACTACCTGACCATCCGCGTTCCGAAGTACTTCAATCGAGCCATCGGAAAGGAGCATTTCATAGTTGCTAACTCTGATGATTGCTGGCTTACTCTGAGCCCGAGAGTTGTCCTGGGAGTTGCCGACCGTCACTGTAAGAGAAAGACAACCCGACGAACTCGACCATGACTGGAACACATCAGAAGAAATAGATGGCGGCCGGGCTGAAGACGCTGGCTGACTCCGAGGTCGTGGAACCTCCGGGGCGGTTCGTCTAGGTGGTGGCATAATGAGTGGCATCTGCAGCAGATTGTTGAACTTGGGCCCGAAAGTGTCTGAAGATATTCGTGAATGTGAACTTTGAAGGAGCTTGTGCTGATTCGCGGCTCCTACGACGCGTGCGAATACTGAGCAAAGATGGATCAAGCGATGATAAGTGAACTCATCATATAGCCTCTGATACTAATCCAGCTGTTTCTAGACTATGACCAAAGTGTATTCACTGTAGCTTCGCGATGAATTGTGTAAGCACACGACCTCTGAAGCATCGTCTGAGTCCATCCAAACGTATTTGTCTTCGGCTTTAAAACAGGAACAATGTCTAGATAGATCTAGTCGTCTAAGAGAACCGCTTTGTAACACAGGACTTAAGGCGATTGATTCCGTTGTTATCAGACATCACCCTTTCTTTATGCGCCTCACAATGGCATGTCTTTGTGGATCATCTTCTCTGTCCCTCCAGTGCGATCGTGAACCTGCACATCTTGAGCAGCATGGTCAACTCACATCGACAATTCGAAAGCGGGTCGGTTAGCTCAGTTGGTTAGAGCGTGGTACTAATACATCACCTGATGTGTTCAGTAATGCCAAGGCCGGGAGTTCAAGCCTCCCACTGATCATAGTCTTTTGCTCTTTAGCAGGATTAATCTTGTTCTCGTCCTCGATGTGGTTAACATTGGGAGCGAAGGCATTTTTTGCTTCTGTCCTATGGTGGGATCAAAACTTTTTCTGTTATGCACACAGTAAATGGTCTTGAGTGGGCCCCGAGGCCTCCGCCTGGATGCGAATGAGATGAAGCTGAGCAATTATCATTGACGACAGCACGTATTTTCTGGCCAGCAACAGTAGCTTGAAATCTGAATAATGTTAGAGCGCAGACTCGAGACGTCTTCAGCATGTCACTTTGAGTAGACATCGCCAGTCTCACTCTTCCACGATCTACGGCCGGTAGGAAGAGCGAGAAAAAAAAATGAAAACTGAAGAGGCCCACTCCTATCGGCCGAACACCCACATCCGGCAGCCGGTACATCGCAGCTAGTCTCCGTGCCCTTGAAGGCAGTGGTGCGCAACCTTCTCGGCGTACCGGCAGCAAGTCTCGGCCAGCTACTGCAGTGCTACGTCGACGGCGTAGACAACAAGAGTTGTTTAGGCTAAAACCGCTTTGTGGCCATCGGAAGAGCATGTGTTGGAACCTGGAAGTCTGACAGATACCCAATACCGCGGAGCCCTGTTGTCTGGGTGCCGATACATTAAAACCCATTAAACCAAGCACACCTAAAATCTAAAATGCAGTGCTCTAGCGCTGTATTGACTGGTGGAAATACGCGCGACCCTGGGTGCCGGGTTTGCAACGTACAAACAGACACGCGATGACGCGCCACCATCCTCTGTACAACTTTCTTCTTCCTCTGCCTCCCTCGCACTCAAATCAAACTGGTTGCTAATGGCGCAAGCTTCGCAGATGGCGCGGATCTTACCCACCGTACCTGACGCGCTAATCCAGGCACAGAAATTCTCGGAAGACGCTCCGCGCGCCAAGTCAGTTGGGGCCAGACTTGGCCACGGCGCGCGACGCTGTTTCTCCGCATGATCCCTAACTTGCGAAGGCTCGGGCAGGAGACACATGCAGAGATCTGGTGATGGCGCGTACCATGAAGCGGATCACCAAGCCGGGTGAATGGGTAAAATGGCACTAGCGCAGATCTAGCCTGCAGAAGCGAAGCTGTCACGACAATCGTCCAATGTGTCTTTGACTGACGGGAACTGATTCCACCGGCCCGTCGACGCATCCCCACGTGGGAGATTTGGAGATCTAGCCCACCAAACCGGCTGGAGTGCTCATGGAAGCCGTCGAAAATGCGACCCTCCCCCCGCATTTCTGAAAGGCTGCTCTTGGTGATGATCGTCTATAAGTTGAACTGCTTTCGCATGTGCCATTATCATCCCGGAACGATGCTGCAGCCAACAGCTTACCAGGCCGTCTTCTCTTGATCTCGACAACGGGCACAGTTGACATGTATGCCAAGACTCTTCTCGTGCTGATGCTGGGCTCCGGCCTTGCCTCTGCTCAGCTGAACACTCTGGCTGTGAGAGCAGGCCTGAACTATTTCGGAACGGCAGTCAACGAGCAACGAGTTACGGATACGACGTACATGGCCATCGTGAACAACACGGCTGAGTTCGGCTCCGTGGTACCCGAGAACGGACAAAAGTGGGCGTACACCGAGCCTAGCCAGAACACATTCTCGTACACGTCGGGCGACATCGTGAGTTGAACAGGACTGATGGGAAGACCAAAGAACCATTTCGCCTGACCCAGACGTCTTGACAGGTCCCGAATATTGCCAAGGCCAATGGCCAAATCCTGAGATGTCACACCCTTACTTGGTTCGGTTCCTGATCTGTGTATGGTGTTGGCTGCCACTAACAATAGCTTTAGGCACTCTCAGCTCCCCAACTGGGTGTCAAGCGGATCATGGACGGCCGCAACACTTACAGCAGTCATCCAGACGCACATCTCTAACGTCATGAAGCACTACCTGGGACAGTGCTACGCCTGGGATGTCGTCAACGAGGCAGCTGCAGATGATGGCACGTGGCGTGCGAGCGTCTTCTACAACACGCTGGGCACCGACTACCTCCCGATTTCTTTCAGGGCTGCGCGGGCTGCCGACCCCAACACCAAGTTGTGAGTACTTGTCTTGAGTGATGCGACATGTGAAGCCCTTCTGACCCGCAACAGGTACTTGAACGACTACAACCTCGAGTACAACGGCGCCAAGACGGACCGCGTCTACGAGGCGGCCACCATCGTCCAGAACGCCGGAGCTCCCATTGATGGTGTCGGATTCCAAGGCCATCTCATCGTCGGCAGCACGCCCGGCCGCTCTGCCCTCGCAACCGCTCTCCGCCGCTTCACAGCCCTCGGCCTCGAGGTCGCCTACACGGAGCTCGACATCCGCCACTCCAGCCTGCCGGCCTCCAGCGCCGCTCTCGTGACCCAGGGCAACGACTTTGCAAACGTTGTCGGCTCTTGCGTCGATGTCGACGGCTGTGTCGGAGTCACGATCTGGGGCTTCACGGACAAGTACAGCTGGATTCCCGACACCTTCAGCGGTCAGGGAGATGCTCTCCTTTGGGACGCCAACTACGCCAAGAAGCCCGCGTACACGTCCGTATCTTCGGTCCTCGCTGCTGCTGCCACCGGCGGTGCTGGCACGACTGTGCCCCCGACCACGACAACCCGTACCTCGACTTTGGTCACCTCGACGACATCATCTCGTGCGACCACGACGACTGCGGCATCTGGCTCGGAGCAGGTCCGCTGGGGGCAGTGCGGAGGGAGCGGATGGACTGGGCCTACCAAGTGTGCCAGCCCCTATGTTTGCACCTTTGTGAACGACTGGTACTCTCAGTGCTTGTAAAACGACGCCAGATGATGGTTGAGAACTAGCAGTCTTTACTCCGATGACAGACCTGCTGGTCTCAATGGGCAGGACGTTGCTGCTTCGAAAATTGTACATATCTAACCTTCTTGCGCATAGCTTTTGTCCCGCTAGTAAATACTCCGGTCGGTGTTTTTTTCGACGTTACAAAGGTTTCAATTGATTAAAAACTGCCGAGACGTGACGTCGTGGTTCCTGACAAATAGTCCGTTAGCTTCCAGCGGTTTGCCGATCAAGCGGTGATGGCACCGGAGCAAACTCCGTCAATGCTTCGCCGGACGGAGACGGTCCACGGCATTGGCGTTCTAGACCGCGATTCCCCGGACTCCAGTTCACCCAGTATTTGAGTCTCCAAGGAGACGAACCAAACAAAGGAGCGGACCCTCAGTCCGTCTGATAACTGTCATCAGGCGGAGCGGAGTTTTTCATTGTCTTTATCTGAGTGCCTCGGCTGCGAGACGCAGATTTGCGAAGCCTATCTCCGGGGCCGCCAAGCCGTTTTGGGTGGGATAGTGCCAGGAGACAGAAGACTTTGGAATCTCTAGAGCGGTACCTGGCTCACCGCTGATTGAATGCGGATCAACAAAGTCATGCGGTCATATCCCCGAAGTCAGCCATCGGCTTCGCCTATCGCCGATGCAAAAGAGGATTAGTAACAATCACCGAAGCGAGGTAAGACAGTGAGGGGTTGGTTTCCTTTCGAAAGGCTAAATGTGGCGATGAGATCGAATGACAAGTCGCGCCTTCACACGGGACGATCGGCAATAAGCACCTTACATGGACGCAACGAAGCTAGAAGCTGATCAGAAACATCGTCTTCCATGTCAGCAAGTCGCAGCAAGAAGCGCTGCAGCTCTCCCTCTACGTCCGTCTGCGCCGTATTCTTGCAGCTCGTCCCGCTGTAGCCAGCATGCCAGCTGAGTTGCTCCAAGAAAAAAAAATGCCGAACCTTATCTGACTCGTGCATACTGCAAGCTGGGGGAATGTTAAGCGGACTTTGGAGCTAGGCCGGGGAAACAACAAGGGAGAAGCTTCCAATGGCAGCGCTGATAACAGCCCACACTCAATCTCTTTCTCCTTTGCGTCATCATACCCAATGAACGAAGCTAGCGGCGTTGCTGGCACGGCGGGCCCCTAGCTTGAAGCTTGGATCATGATACTTTTCCCACCAGAACCGCGCACCAGAGTCAAGCTCGAACCCAACCTGCGGCATTGACGGCCGCCCCATGCGGCGGCAGTGTCCCCCGTAACCGTGCCGGCGCTGAAGCTGTGTCGAAGAGGCATAGTGCCGTCTTAAGTCCAGCAAGCAGCAATCCTAACTCCGGCCTTGCTGCCGTCTTGATGACATTATGAACAAAAATGGGGCCATGGCTCGCGGAAGCCGTGAAGATGCCGTCATTGAACCCAATTCCGGCCGAGAGCTGTAACTGTATATAGCTTGTCCCATGCTCGCTCCATTCATTGTCTTGGATGCTTAATCCCAATCGCATCTACGAACCCACAAGCTCACAACTCAGCAAACCTATCAAGCAAGAAGACAGCTTCACCACGCCAGCTCCGCGAGTCAGGACAACCAAACACAACAATCACCATGTCCGACATCAAGTTTGAGGGATGGCTGGGCCACAGCCCCGACAGCGTGAACGGAAAGATGGAATGGGGTGCTTTCGAGCCCAAGAAGTGGACTGAGGACGATGTCGATATCGAGATTTCCCACTGCGGTATCTGCGGCTCCGACCTTCACATGCTGCGCTCGGGCTGGGCCGAGACCCCTTATCGTGAGTTTCTCGTCGTGTTTTACCCCGCCTGCTCAGACCCCTCTCCCGAGGAAAAAGCCGCGTACTAATCTTGCCGCCAAAAAGCCTGCTGCGTCGGTCACGAGATTGTCGGCAAGGCTGTCCGCGTCGGCAACAACGTCAAGGACATCTCCATTGGCGACCGCGTCGGCGTTGGTGCCCAGGCCCGCTCCTGCATGAAGTCCGACTGCCCCGAGTGCTCGATCGGACGCGAGAACTACTGCGGTCGTGCCAACGTTAGCACCTACGGCTCCGTATACCCCGACGGCGAGGGCAAGTCCTACGGAGGCTACGCCGATTACAACCGAACGAACGGTCATTTTGTGATTAAGATCCCCGAGGGATTGCCCTCTGAAGATGCCGCACCCATGCTGTGCGGTGGTATCACCGTCTTTTCCCCGCTGAAGAACAATGGTTGCGGACCCGGCAAGACGGTTGGTATTGTCGGTGTTGGTGGCCTGGGTCACTTCGGTGTTCTTTTCGCCAAGGCTCTGGGTGCGGACAAGGTTGTTGGTATCTCCAGAAAGGCGTCTAAGAAGGATGAGGTCCTCAAGCTTGGCGCCGATGAGTACATTGCCACCGACGACGACGCCGACTGGTCGAAGAAGTACGCCCGCAGCCTCGACCTGATTGTCTGCACGGTTTCCAGCGACAAGATGCCCCTCCAGCAGTACTTGAGACTGCTCAAGGTTTACGGCACCTTCATTCAGGTTGGGTAAGTCATGCTTGTTTGCGCCCTCCATGTCGGACGAATGCTAATTGCCGTCTTAGTGCCCCTGATGGAGGCAACCTTCCCGCTATTAACGCTTTCACCCTGCTTGCCAGTGGTATCAAGGTTGGTGGTAGCGGTATTGGATCGCCTTCCGATATCCGTGAGATGTTGGATCTCGCCGTCGAGAAGAAGGTCAAGCCCTGGGTCCAGAAGCGCCCGCTCAAGGACGCAAACCAGGCTATTGTTGATATGGAGGCTGGTCACGCTCGTTACAGATACGTTCTTGTCAACGAGAAGCACGCCAAGTTGTAAAGTACTGTGTACAAGAAGATTGATGAAGTAGACGATGAAAAGCGAATGATGAATGTGTTTTGAACATACTTGGTTGCGTTTGTCCCCTAATCTAATGCAAACAGACACTTTTATTTGCCGTCCTTTTTCGAGCCGCAAATGGTGCTGTTCCATCTCACCTCACCCCGCCAACCCAACTGGTAATATTTGATGGATTCCGATGGGGTTGGCACACGTTGACATTGGATATTGACGATGCTTGACACAAACCCAATCAAGATGGGATAATTCCCACTATATGGGGTATGCACAGCGCTACAAGCGGCAGTTGAACTTTGATGACGGTTCCGCCTCGTATTTTCTGTCACAAACCTATCCATGAGTTCATTTCAAGCACTGCGCCAAGTGGCTGGTAATCGATTTTCGACGATGGCTTTAGATAACTGAATGCTTGCTTGTTTCACAAACGCAGCTCATCTCTTTGTTCTCAATTGATTCGATTGCAAAATCTTGAGTCTGCATGTCGTTTGTGATCAAGTTTGTACTCTCACTTTGATAAGGGCACCGTGATAGACAGGGGTGGACAGACAAACTGTTGGTCAGTGATTGCAGCCTACTAATGCATGACAGACTCCCTTCTCAACTGCAAGATTGTTGGCTAAAGTCCGTGCGAGTCTGTAATGCCGCGCCCCTTGGGGCTGTTGGTCCTGATACGAGCAGTCCTCTTGATGAAGCTCAGAGAACAAGACCAGGAAGTGGTCAAAGGATCTGCTGTGTATCATCTTCAAAGACCAACGGAGTGAAATGGAATCTCGCGCCGAGCCGAATATGGTGCACATGACCTGGATCTTCTGATTTGTTTCTAAGAGACAATGCCACCTCGACGAAGATTGACTGCAGCACTATGCTTGGTTCCCGATTTGAACAAGTATCAAGCTGGATCTTTACCCGGCACATACAGCCATGCTTGCCAGATGCCGGCCGCAAGGATGCATCGCGTATTGGTCTGGATATTTAGCAAACTACGGCGTCAACAAAATCGCAATTGAGTTGGAGATTAACTCTAGGACTAGGGCCCGAGGTAGTCGAAATGTAGTTGCATGTCCCCATAGAGCTCAACTGTGATGTTGTTGGTTTGGTTTTATATGTTTGTCACCACCGTATTTCGATGGACTTGTGCTACCACACAAACCTGTCAGCCGGTTGATCCGAGGATACTCGTGATGGAATGTTTGTTTCTCCACAATGCTGCCCTTCTCCATCGTATCTGCAGTCTGGTCATGGTCTGAGAGATCATGGCAACTGGCAACGGAGCAGCTGCTTCTTTCCAAGAAACGTCTAGACAGTAGACACGACAATCAGGCAGAGGTCGGGTATTGAGCTCAAGCACATGGCGCACTTGGAGATGAACTGCCCCTGCACACGGTCCGGCGTGAACGCATCGTTTCTTGGCTACGCAACGAAATATAAATGGGAAGCCTCTTCTCCATCTACTTCATACCCTCCACATCTACATGTTCTTCAGAGTCCAACATTCCTTTTTTGCACATCGAAAGTACTGAAATCGCCTCGCACCATCGATCCTCTTTCACCATGCGCTTCGCCAACTTCATCGCTCTTTCCGCCCCCTTGGCGTTCATGGTAGGAATACCTGCCTGTGCGGCGTGAGGGTCCAGACTGATTGTTTATAGGCCCAAGCCCTCAAGGCTCCCATTGAAGGGTACGATGTCTGGGAGCCCGAGTGGGATATTGATGGTGAACACTTCAAAGGCTCTGTCCAAGACGTTGTTCGTCAGCTTGAGACCATGAGACCTGAGATGGTACACGCTTTGCACCTTGAAGCAAACTATTCTTCTGTTCTGGCCAACGATCCGACGGATCCGTTGCCTCTGGGAGACTTTGACGTTCAGTGTCAGAAACTCCACGAAGCAAGTGTGTCAGCATGGTGGGAAGGTGTCAAGTACTTGCGCAAGGTTCCCGGCAAACCCGTGGGAGGTCCTGGTCCGGGAAGCTGGTAAGTAGAGTGTCTCATTTAATACGGCGTTCGACATCACTAACTCCCATTGACAGTGGCCGTGTCAGTTGCTCCTGGGTAAGTAATGATTGTGACTGTTGAGAATGTTTGTTCACTAAAGCCTTCTCAGAACATGGGTATCTGGTTCTGCAATGATGATGTAAGAATCAAAATCCCCCCCTCAGTCTGATATTATACGCAGCAGCCCTAACACCTCTGCCACAGACAAAGCAGAAGGTTCTTGATACCTATCGCCACATTGCCGATGGCGCAGAAGCTGCCTACTGGAAGTGCACTGGGCCGCCGTACTTTGAATACTTGGCCAGTGGGCAAGCCTTTCACAAAACCGACAACTGGAATGTTATGGCTCAAGCTGTCGACACCGGGGATGAGAGCCAACGGTGCTGAACGCTAACACGGACGTTTTCAACTCTGGTTTGTCCTGTGTCGGCGATGGAGGAGGCTTAGTTGAAATAGACGACCAGGGATTGGGTTGAACGATGACCGCACTATGGAACGATGATAGGTGACTTTGATTTCTCCGCCTCTTGTTCTCTGCCTTCGGTCTGAGCAAGAGGGCATCTTTTTAACGTATCTTTGTGTTGAGGAATGTATTTAGATTGCATAAAACTTACAAATAGCTGTTTTCAAATTCGGGTCCTGCGATGAGTCCGGCGATACTCACCAATTTGAATAGACATGACACTAATACAATGACTGCTTGTATCCTTGGTGTTCTGGCAGCCTAGGATCTCAGGTATACGGTGGTAGCTTTATCGAGACTCGTAAATAATACGGCCCCTAGCTGCAAGATTTTACCATTGAAACATGGTTCATTCTTAACACTATTTCCTTCTTTGTTGTTTGATGCTCGTAACAAAGTCTCAGAACCAACAAATGGATTCAAAAACATACAAGTGCCAGAGTCAAAGAGTTTTAGCCAGGTTTGAGGCTGTTGAGAATTAGATAATTAAGAATACAAGTGGCATGGAAGTCGGCGCTCCATCATTATTTGTGGTATCAGTCCGTCTCTCCATCTAACTCCGGCATCGTGAAACCGCAGGTATCAGCTCTGAATCAGCAGTGACACTGCGTGCATCTTCTGAAAATCAGAGTACGTTTCCTGAGAGCTTAGCACCAGGGTACTGATCCTTGATGCCATCCTCGAAGCTCTTTCCACCAACCGTCATGTCCTTGAAAGCGGGGCAGGCAAGATTCAACACTGCCGCACCAACAGCGTCCGTCACAAGCTTGAGGGGAATTTCGATGATCGAGAATAGAGTAGATAGGGAGTTGGGCGATGCGGTCTTGAGAATCTCGAAGACGAAACACAAGAGGTTGTTGTTCTCCAGCAGCTTCGTGAGGTTGAGCACTCCGCCGGTCAGGTCGCCGAGGTTGACTCCAGCAAAGCTGTTGACTTCACCCATGTTGCCGCCGATGCTGTAGTACTCAGGTTAGCAGATGACTTCAAGATATGTTTGTACGTCTGTTAGACTTGCATACCTTCCGAGCTCGGGGTACTTCAGCACCCAAGAAACGAGGTCAAGGTTAAGTTGAACCAGACCGTAGTCAACAGGCATACGGTACCAGTTATCAGGAATTCTTTCCCAGCCCTTGTTGTACGTCAGGTTGCCCTCTTCGCCCTGAACAGCGAAGAAGCTCTTCAGAGTTTCCTTATCTGAACCACGTCAGCATATTTGGACTGCATACTTCGTGAGCTCCCAAGATACTTACTCAACAACCCAGTGGGGTTCTCAGCTGAATGGTTGGCAAACATGCGGCATGCAAAGAGATAACCGGCATTACGTGCAATCATGCCGGTAAAGGGGCCGTAGTAGAAGTTGGGGTTGGTCGCAATGGTCTCGTTGAAGCGCGCAGCAGCACGAGCGCCGAAGACGTCGAAGTTGTAGTCGCCCTCCCCTGAAGACATATCGTAGAAAGTCTGGAACTGGTCCATGACCATTGTCGTGGCATCACCAGTCATGTACAAGTCGCCTCTGGTAAGAGACGAGTCTCCCTCGATAATGTTGTGGGAGCCGTTGAGACCTCTAGGCGTGCCGAGAAGTCCAAGAACGTTGCCCAGAATGTTTTGAGAACCACTAGACTCGTATCCGATAGAGAAGCCCGGGTTCAGAGACAAAGGGTTTCCAACGAAAACAGTGCCCATCACTGCCAAAATGGAGGCGATATCGATACCCATGCCGAAGATTGTGTTGATCCCCGCGGTAACCTCCACCAAACTCGTAACTCCGTTGCGTGCGATGTAGCCGTGGTTCGCCAGGGCGTTCAGACCCGGACACGGTCCTCGTTGGTCGCCATTCTCGAAATCGGGAGCAATGAACTCGTGGTCGCCAGTAACGTCGATCGGAGCTGTCAAAGGGTCGAACAATAATCTCTTCTTGTGAACTTCGTGGAATGCGCCGGCCAACTTGTCGGAAAGTCTGGAAGCAACGGCATCTGAGATGGGCCCGTTCATGTAAGCCGGGAAAGCGTGGACGCCGCTGCTAAGGCAGGGCAAAAGAGAAAGGAAGTAATGCGACTTCATGGTGTCGTGACTATGAAAAGAACGTGAGAAGCGAAAGTGTTGGTTTGTTAACGAGTGACGTATGATAATGATGGCATCCGCAAGATGTCATAACCCTCCGGAAAGGTAAAAAGATTGGAAATCGAAACAATCTTCTTGGTCGTTCCTTTTAGAAACGGCATCGACGGCTCAAGTGCCGAGGTTCCCGGTAAGTGTAGAATCTGTAAACCTAGGTTTCTCCTAGGATAGGAAAAGAGCGACACACATTGACGAGGAACGAGGCCGTGTTTCCCACTCTCATTCTCGTGGGAAGTAAAGATCGCCAGCACAAGAGATCCTCAAATCGCAGGCCTCTTGATTGGTCATTTCCAAGCCCATGGCACAAGTCATTGTTCAGTCTGTGCAAAAGATGCACTAGGCCTGTTGCTCAGACGGACCCCGGTACGAAACCCCAGGACCCTAGAGAGCTGTCAGCCTGTCAACGTAACCTTGCAATAACCTAACGAACCTCCTTTTTCCTATCGGGCAATGCCAATGTCACAATCTTGGCTCAGCGTCGATCTGCAATCAAATTCCCCGATGACCCCATTTTCGAACTCTGTAGCCCCCAAAGTTCGACGGTGTCACCGGCGGTGCAGTCAGAAAGTTTCGCAAGCCGTTGTGAAAGAATAAGAACAAGTTCTTTATGAAGCTGTCGATCAACCTGCAGAAGCGCTGATCCAAGGGCGGAAGCGGCGTCTTCCTCCCGGCCGTCCAGGTCGTTCCCCAAAACAGGGCACATCGCTGCAGCCCCTGCAGGATGCAGCCTCTCCAACCAACCTGGTCCCAGTACCATGGCACGGAACACGAAAGCTCGAGCAAACAACATGCAATGGTTCATGAATTGTGAACATCGGGGCTGAAACTTCCGCATGGTGAATAACCTTTGGGTTTGATATAAAGGCTCGGAGTTTATGCGACTTAATTTCTGTCAACGTTCAATTAATACGGCGTGTTATTTCTTTCAACCCTGAGACCGCCGTACGCGGCAGTCGCCCAAGAAAAGCGGCGATTCGTTCGGCAAGGGGTATTCAGATGAGGTGGGTCTTGACGACATCCACAGCTCTGGGGCTCGCGACATCGCCCATTTTCATTGAGCACAACCCACAATCCGGACAGCCCTCTGTGGGCTTTTTCGACTCTTTGAGATACGAGGCTCCTGACCAGTTGCCGGCTCCAGTACCCAAAGCGGGCACGTGGCTAGGCGGCAGGGCTCCGAAACACTACCTGGTCAATCTGACTGATGATGAGCTCGCTAGTCTGGTGCCCCTTGGCTGCTCATGTTGCATTTCTGTTCGATTTGGGAAACTTGCTCTCATGGAATACAATTCTGGCGAGATCCATTCCTTCTTTTGAAATTCGTTCGAGATTTCCAAAGAGCTGCATTCTCAGAAAACCCACTAGGGCGCATATAGGCGACTTACAGGGAGTTGCATGGATAAGACAGGCCGGAATTGTGATTTTCGACAGAGAATCGCAGAGGGGCCGATTCCACCGCCTTTTCCACCCACTGAGGAGGCCTGCCGAACCAACGATTTGGATGAACATGCAATTGCCTTGATCAAACCCTGTTCCCTACCAACATACTGGAACCAGCCTGGGCCAATCTTCGTCGAAACGGGAAGCCTTTGGGGGCTAGGATGGCTTGGCCTTACGCCTCTCGCCTCGTCGGCAGATAGAAAGGATGCCCCGGATGGGGATTTCCTTCCGGGAAGAGCGAAGTTGAATAAACAACTGACATCGCCTGGTATTCAACACATGGTTTTTTGATCACCACTCCCTCCTTTCATTTTCTTCTTGTTCTTCGTATTCTTGTCTGTTCTTATCTTTTGGTGAAGACGCGAAGATGAGATTTCTTACATTTGCTGCGTTGGTTTCATTCGGCGTCCAGGCCGTAGTGGGGGCGACCACCACCACCACCACCTCAGCGGCAGCGTCCACGGAGACACCTCCCTTATGCGGTGTATGTTTCCTTCGCGAAAGATGTCGATCGTGCACTGACTGATATGCCTTAGCTGAAATGCATCCAACAAGAAACATTGCAGTCAACATGCTCACTCACGAATGCCACCTGCATCTGTACCAACGTTGAGTTGAATGCGAAGATCTCGCTCTGCGTGCATGAGAGCTGTACGGTACGAGAGGCACTGCGTAAGTCACTTTTCCAGTCTTTTTTATCAAGATCATGCATCACTGACATCTTCCAGTTGTGCAAAGTTACTCAAAACACACATGTAATGCGCCATCAAGAGACCGAACGAAAGAAGTATGGGTCATTGGTGTCGTGTTCCTCGTACTCGGGCTTTTGGGCTTCGGTTTGAGAGTGATGGCCAGACTATGCCTCGGTGCCCAGACATGGGGACCTGATGACTGGGTCATGCTGATTGCTGTGGGCATGATGATACCCCTCAACGCATTGTCCATTCCCAGTAAGTTGCAAACAGCAAACAGCCGCGGTTGTAGCAAACACTAACAATCATTTAGTTTCACAAGTTGCTCTTGGAAAAGACATGTGGAATGTCAGTCCTGATGACGTCACGAAGTTTCTCTACGTGAGCATTTCTCCTGTCTGTGTTGCAATCTCATAATTGACATGGAATATAGCTGTTTTACTGGGACGAGTTGCTTTATCTGGGAGCATTGCCAGTCACCAAGATCTCGATCTTGCTATTCTATCTCAAGATCTTTCCCCGCAGGGAGATCAGAATCGCGACATACGTTATGATCGGTCTCAATGTGGCGTACTTTATTGTCTTCGAGCTGATCTCGATCTTCCAATGCCGGCCTATCGATGGTGCATGGAGGGCATGGGACGGAGAGTACCAGGCCAAGTGCAACAACATCAACATCCAGGGATGGGCAGCGGCAGTCTTCAACATCCTTCTTGATCTCGGCACCATGATCCTTCCTCTGGGCGAACTTTACAAGCTCTCCATGTCAATGAAGAAGAAAATCCAGATCATGCTCATGTTCAGCGTTGGCTTCTTGTAAGTTCTTTCCCTCACAGCTTCGCCTTTTCCAGGCCTAACACTCAGCAGTGTCACCATTGTCAGTGTTGTCAGACTCCAATCTCTTGCCAGCTATGCCACCACCAGCAACGTCACCCAGGATTATGTGGAGGTTGGATACTGGAGTACCATCGAGGTCCCAGTGGGCATCATCTGCGCATGCATGCCCGCCATTCGCTCGTTGTTCAGTCTGGTCTTCCCCAAATTTTTCGGTACTACACAGCAAAAGTCCAACTACGCCAATCTCTCGGGTTCAAACCAGAAGCCTCTGTCAAGTTCGAACAAACTTTCTTCGAAGGCCTCCTCTCTCAAGGCGATCCGAGTCAAGAAGGAGTTCACCATCAGGTCAAAACGTGGAGACGACGCGTCATTCATCGAGCTCAACCACACACCATTCACGAACGAACACTCATCATCACGCCCATCATCCGACAGAAAGCTGGCCACACCACATGAATCTGTGTAGATGGTTCGATTCTTGTTCCTTTGTTTTTTGGCCACATATCATTATGGCTCCAGGCTGGAAGGAGAGCCCACGAAAAAAGTACTTCCGTTAATGTAATTATAGACATCATGAGCGTTCTTTTGAGATACCACATAGTAGACTAGTAATCAGTCGTTATCGACATCAACCACGCTTCCAGTGCTGCTCATTATCGGAGTCTTCCCCGTCACCGAATCCGTACCCCTTGCTCTCTCTTGCAAACCCAACCTGTCTAGATCGGTATCCCACATCGTCATCTGCAGGTCCGATGAGGCCCGCGGACGCCAGGTTCCTCAAAGAGATGCAGGGCAGGTAACATCCGACAGGATCGGGTTCTTCGAGATTTGATGTCGTCCAGTGAGGCCTCGTTGGAAGGATGCCCACCAAGTGGGGACCTGTCAACTGGGCCAGTGGGGGAAAAGCCGTTGCATCAGCCTAGCAAGGATGCTGTCAGGGGTCTCCTCAACAAGTGCCGATCTTAACTGTCTTAGACGCTTGGGCTCTCATCAACCCTGGCAAAAGCTGAGTGAGACCCTCTATCTCTTACCTTTCGCAGAGTTGCGATTATTTCTCGAAGGTTCAACTGGCCTGTCGTGGGGGCCACGTCCAGTGCTACCACATTTTTCAGGCCCTGTCATTGCGATCGGCTACAACGCCATCCGCTCGCATGCAGACTGGAGTGAAGTTCTGCCCAAGTCGGCATGAGTCAACCTCCCTGTATCGTCGAGCAAGCGGCACTTCACGGCCCCCTATGGATGTGAATGGACTGACTTATGCCGATTATCGTGAGACACTGCCCTTAGATAATCGGCTTGGCTTCACTCTTCGGGCTAAACGGGGTGTTGGACGCGTCCGAAAGTCAGTATCAGACCATGCTGTTGGCTGTCAAAGGTTAGCGCATAATATTATCCGATGATAACTCATAATACAGCAACTGGGGTGCCGAACAGAGTTGTTTCTCAGGATCCCGTCTGTTTTAGCGCAAGCCGCTTTCGTCGGCGACGACGAAACGCTCATCTCGCCTTTCACAAACCCCTGTGTCATTATGAAAGGGTCCACCAAAATGAGGGAACGGGGCAGGTGGCCTCGTGGCGAGACGCAATCTCGACCTCAGAGAATGCCGCAATCCCGCAGACCAGAGATGGCGGTGGAGAACCCTGTCCACGCAACAGCCGCAACTCAGGAAAGATCGACTTGCACTCCTGGCAGGAAAAATGGAACTCGCGGCCACTACCCCTTTTGAATTGTCGCATCGGCCTGTTGCAACGATCACCAACACGCCTAGCGCAACAGGACATCTTAGGGGCAAGGCTGAAGGGACCTCGGCATGCCGCTTGGCAGATACCTTTAAGCTTCGCGGAGCAGTCTTGAAGTAGCTGTCGGTCTAGTTTCCTCGAGTCATCGATCGTCAGTCAAGCTGCAGATGACTTGTTGAGAGTTATTCATTCTTTTTCCAAGGCCCACCTATTGTCACTCATTTATACCCGCAACTCACGATGCGCGCCACACTCGCTCTCACCTTCGTTTCATTACTGGCCGATTCGGCCTCTGCTTTGTAAGGCAGTACTATCCTGGCGTTGGTGATATTTCATAGCTGACTTTGTGTGACGCAGTGCGGTTCCTTGGAGGGCACCCAAGAACCAGGCTCGCCATGATCCCTTCATTGGCAGGCGTGCTGACAACGGCACTCTCGATGACTATGACTATGTCGTCGTTGGATCTGGCCCTGGTGGTGGCCCGGTGGCTGCTAACCTCGCCATTGCTGGCTACAAGGTGCTCCTGATCGATGCCGGTGGTGACTCTGGCGATAGCTGGACGGAGAAGGTCCCGGCCATGCATCTCATGTCGACCGAATTTGAGGACACCAGGTGGAACTACTTCGTCAACCACTACCCCGATCTCGAGCAGCAGAAGCGCGATTCGAAGATGACGTATCAGATGCCTGATGGCAGCTTCTATGTTGGTCTCGAGCCCCCCGCTGAGGCTGACCCTCTCGGTGTCTGGTATCCTCGCACAGGAACCTTGGGCGGGTATGTTGAAAGGAGATCTTTGAGATGGAAAATGAAGATGGCTAACGAGTTCCAGCTGCTCTCGTCACAACGCTCTCATCAGTATTGCAGCCCACGACTCTGACTGGGACAACATCGCCACTCTCACCGGTGACGATTCCTGGAGCGCGACGAACATGAGAGAGCACTTCAAGAAGATTGAGAACGCTCAGTATCTGCCTAACAGCGTTGTCGGCCACGGCTTCTCTGGCTGGCTCGGTCTTTCTCTGACCTCGCTGTCCCTTGTCGTTGAGGATCAGAAGCTCTTGTCCTTGATCATTGCCGCCGGAACCGCCATGGGCAAGTCCATTCTCACCGCTCTCGTCAGTACCGTTGTTGGACTTGGCCAGGTGTTGCTTCGTGATATCAATGCCCCTGGCCAGGCTAGCCAGACTGGTCTCTACCAGGTTCCTCTGGCCATGACCGACTCTATTCGTGGCGGTCCTCGCGATCTTATCTTGAACACTGCCAACGCCGTTAACTCAGATGGTTCCCGCAAGTATCATCTTGACGTCAAGCTCAACACCCTGGTAAGTAGCTTACCATAACCGGGCCTCTGCTTTGGCCATGCTAATATTCGAATAGGTTACCAAGATCAACTTCGACCAGAGTGGCGACAAGCCCCGTGCTACCGGTGTTGACTTCATGGAGGGCGCCAGCCTGTACCGTGCTGACCCCCGTTCCGGATCGGCCACCTCAACTGGTACCGGTAGCGTCAGTGCTAAGAAGGAGGTCATCATCTCTGCGGGTGCCTTCAACACCCCACAGCTTCTGAAGCTCAGCGGTGTTGGTCCCAAGAAGGAGCTTGAGTCTTTCAATATCACCACCATCGTCGACCTCCCCGGTGTCGGAACCAACATGCAGGATCGCTATGAGGCTACTGTGATCGGCAAAACCACCAGCGATTTCGTTATCACCTCTAAGTGCACCTTTGGAGAGACCTCTCCTGATCCTTGCCTCGAACAGTACCAGAAGGGTCTCGAGCCTATCAGCAAGGGAGTCTACGCCACCAACGGTATCGCCATCGCCATCATTCTCAAGTCTTCCGTCGCCGAGGATGAGCCTGATCTGCTCGTTTCCGGTGCCCCCGCCAAGTTCAAGGGCTACTTCCCCGGCTACGCCTCCGACTCTCTCGCTGACGCCCAGCACTGGGCTTGGATCGTCTTGAAGGCCCACAGCCGTAACAACGCCGGAACTGTCACTCTCAAGTCGACTGATCCCCGTGACATGCCTCTCATCAACTTCAACTACTACGACGCGGGAGTCAACAGCGCTGGTGAGGCCGACAAGGACCTCCAGGCCACCTACGAGGGTTTCGAGTTCGGCCGCCGCGCGTTCTCTGACCTGATTCCCCTTGATGGAAGCTTCCCTGAGGTCTGGCCCGGAACCAACGTCACCATCGAGGATGCCACCAAGCAGTTCCTCAAGGACGAGACATGGGGACACCACGCCTCGTGCACCTGCCCCATCGGACCCGACAGCGACCCCAACGCCGTTCTTGACTCTGAGTTCAAGGTTCGCGGCACCGAGCGACTGAGAGTTGTCGATGCCAGTGTCTTCCCCAAGATCCCTGGTTTCTACATTGCCTTGCCCCTGTATATCGTTTCCGAGAAGGCCAGTGAGGTCATCATTAAGGCCGCTCAGAGCTCTGCCTGAAGAGCCACCTCAGAAGTCAATCCAGCGATCCAGCGTCTTTGTCCTTGAGCGATTACATAGTAATATTTTGCCGAAAGTGCATCTTAATTCACATCAAATATTTGAGGTCTCCGACCTTAGCAAATATTTCTGATGATAATGAGGTCAACACCAGCCGTGAAACACTTTTTGCTCCAATATTGTATTGAATGGTCGTTCAGTTTCTTCGTAGATAAATTGAAGAATTCGGAATATTGGGCCGCGATGTTCTTTGCTATTGATATTTCGAGAGATACGTTCTTGAACGTCCAAAGTGTGTGTATCAAGATTTCTGTCATTGCGGTCTTGATATCAATTAGAATGAAAAAAAGTAAATTACGTTAGCAGAATGTTTACCATTCGTTTACACGCAAACGATCGATCAGTTTTAATGTAGAGCTATTAAATCAACAACGTAGCACTCCAACCAGCCGCCCCTGGTTCTGATACCCTGAACAAGCCATCCCGGCTCCCTTTGAGCATACATGGAGTGTGATATGTCGCCAATCTGGTTCAATGCTACAATACTTCATCTCCTTAGTCATGGGTTATTGTCGACAGGAAGTGGTCCTTTGGATATTCTGCCCAGGTCCCCAACCTCCATGGGTCGGGGGGTCCCCGCGAAAGTGACACTTAGGAATCACGTGTGAGGACAACAATTACAAAGGCCCTAACGCAAAGGCACTGCCATTACAATAAGACAATTGCTAATGGCATATGCCTGACGCCGTCAGGCTATTCGTTGATTCGTGGCCAGATGATCAGACATGCACCCGCTATGCAGCTAAACACGGGAACCTACATGACACGATGTTAATTGGCTCTCTTTACCATCTACGCAGATCCAGATCCTAGAGATCTGAGATCACACCGTTCGTTAGACCAATGACAAGAAGAAAAAAATGTTTCAATGGCCAACCAAGTAGATGAACCTGTGTTGAATGCTAGATGGGTGTTGGCTATTATGTCTGAGACACGTCAAGCTTAAAAAGCGGAGTTGATCGAATCTGCACTCCTACTGTAACGATGGGAAACTGTCTGTGCTGTGCATCGAGCCCCGATCATAAGATCGGAATACAACAGTACAGTTTCCTCAGAGATCCGTGTCAACCACTCCAGTTTGAATGAACCATGCTAGGAATTCAAAAAAGAATATTTATGATAACGGAAAGCTGAACGTGTGAGAGTATCCATTCCATGGTAATAAGCCAGACTCTATTGCCGAGGTTGTAACCGGCATCGCGATGTGGGGGAAACACCCAGGGCTAGCGTCTGGTACGAAAATTGCGCAACATTGAGCAAAGCGAGAATGAAGTCCGAACGAAGGACTGCTTTTGATCGTTTGGCTCGATATCTGGGCAATCAACTACTACCTCATAGCACTAGGCCAGCATCATGAATGTAGTACTTGGTGATAATCCCAAGGCAACTTGAAGCGCATCTTCGACGTCTGCACCTCACTTGCCATGCCGCCGAGTTTAGGCCGGCTGAAAAGCGGGAAGTCATGATCAAACCGGGAAAGCAACCAGGCTTGAATTGTCGGGCCTTTCCCAAAGTCCGGGAATAAACAGACGATTGATCACGAACAGCTGAAGAGCTGTTGTGGTGGAAATGGCAAATCCACAATTCCATCATGCGACCAGCGCCCAATACCCGAGGTTAACAGGCCCGGCCGAATTTTCACAGCGCCGAAAACTTCCATTTCCACAACGTGAGCCCTCACCTCATGTTTTGCTCACGAGCCCAAGAAAAACTTCAAAGGGCTGACAAACCCTCTCCGCTAAAAAGAAAATGGGGTTCTCCAAAGCTCTCCAATTGTTGCATGGGTCAACTCCACAAAACTCAACTGCTTCCCCATGGGAGTGGTCTGCTTGAACTGCTCGATGGGGGCCTAATAACCCACAAATTCCTCTTTACGGTTCTAATTGCCGGTATTCTCTCCGCGTGGTATTAACATGACGTATCCTCGTCACGAGACCTGCCACACCGCGAAAGCATTACCCTTCTCAACCTGTCCCCGTCACGCGTTCCCCGATTTCCCGATTCCTGGAAACAGGCAAGGAGGGAGGGACAGCAGCACCCAAGGCCACTCCCTGCGCCAATCGAACGATCCGTTGCCCAAAGTGCCGGTGTTCTGCCGCCGGCAGGCTGTTTGTAGGCGCAGTTCAGCTTTTCCATTACATATCAGATGCGGAAATGCACTCCGCAGGTCATAAACATTGGGGTAGTAGCACGACGGGTGGCCCAAGGACGACAGAACAGGGCCGATTACATGTGTGGGGAAAACTGAGGAGGGCATATTGTTTTCCTCCGGTTTGGGTCGACCAGTTCCACGGCTTTGGCCCCGGACACCGTCTTGTTCCCCAAAACATGCTACTCCAACCGCCATCACGAGAAAATTTCTGTGAAGAGTCCTGCACCCCGGTCCTGCTAGTGCCGGCGCAATGTCGGACCTCCACACGAAGCCTTGCCCACTTCAATTTTCTTCGACGGCGGGGGCGGGGAGGGGAGGCTGGGTTTAAGGTCGGGACCCGGTCGATGGCCACACGCACGAAAAACAAGCTTGCTGAATTCTCCAGGTTTCCAAGCTGTCACCCGATCCGCCTTCCCCACAGCAACGGCTCGTGTTCCCTGTCACTCGCAGCGGCAGTTCTCCGGAATTTTCAACTTCTAGTGCTGCGACGGAAGCCCCGACATGACAGCGCCAAGCACCGGTGCGGTCTTTCTACAACTCGGACAGCATGTCAAACTACTGCGATTCCGCGGGTTTAGGCATGGAACGCAGTTCTGAAGACCGATTGTTGGCCGCAGCCTCGAGCGGTGCACACCTAGCAAAGCCCTCTTGAGCAGATCTCTTTCTAGGAGGACCAATGACTCAACATTGTCTCGTTACGGCTGAGGCTACGCCTTGATCACTAGTCATGGCCGGTATTGGATCTCCACACCCCATATGACGATGTGTGGTCACCAGCATCGAGAACCAGGGGCTCGGCAGCATTCCGCCTCCCCCACGTGTGGGAAGGCTGGCCGGTCTGTTCCGTTTCTCTGGCTACTGGGTAATCTACGGGTAGTAACACTCTCCGAACTTCATCTAGAATCCCACCTTGGCCCTGCGGGTGACGACCGGTGTGGGGCCGACTTCCGTGCCATGACGACTTGGATTACCAATGAGGCCTCGATCACGCTGCTTTCACCGACCTTTGCAGTCCCCCGCGCGGGGCCCGGTGATGTGGGAAGGAAGGTCCATGTCGTCGGCCTTGTCCTCGGAGGGGCCATATTCAACTCGGATGATGGATAGTGCGAGGGCAGGCAAAAGTAGGGTGGTTCGGATCCCTGCCCCCCGCGGGTCGCGGGTCTGATGGAAAATTGGGAAGAACACGATGAACTGACGTCGGGAGCCGTGGGAAGAGACGAGGATGTATAAAGAGAGTCATGTAACCCCGTGAGATGAGGCTCTTGGATCTTCAGCACAAGCGCCAGACCTCAACTCAAGGGATCTCAAGATGACCGCCGCTCTGTCTCTCATCCTTTCCGGCCTTCTGTTGGCTCCGGCCGTCAATGGCCAGGCCAACGACGCCGGCGAACGCGGCGAAGACGCCTTCGAATACGTCCAGCCTCTGAACACCACCATTCTCGGTCCCTATGGCCACTCTCCGGCCGTATACCCCTCTCGTGAGTATCACTCAGAACCTCATCGCAAGAGCGTCTGCTAACACAATGTTCAGCCAACACCACTGGTAACGGTTGGGAGGATGCTTTGGCCAAGGCCAAGGCTTTCGTCAACGAGTTGACCATCGAGGAGAAGGCCGACATGGTCACCGGTCAGCCTGGACCTTGCGTCGGTAACATCGTCGCTGTCCCCCGCCTCGGCTTCAACGGTCTCTGCCTTCAGGATGGACCCCTTTCCATCCGTGTAGCCGACTACGCTAGTGTCTTCTCCGCAGGTGTCTCTGCCGCAGCCACCTGGGACAAGGACATTCTCTACGAGAGAGGTTTCGCCATGGGCAAGGAGTTCAAGGCCAAGGGTGCTCACGTCGCCCTTTCCCCCGTCGCCGGACCTCTCGGCCGCTCCGCCTACTCCGGCAGAAACTGGGAGGGCTTCTCCCCCGACCCCTACCTCACCGGTATCGCCATGTACCAGACCATCACTGGTCACCAGGACGCCGGAGTCCAGGCTACTGCTAAGCACTGGATCGGAAACGAGCAGGAGACCATGAGAAACCCCACCTTCGACCCCAACGGCACCGACACCGACATCACCGTTCAGGCTCTGTCTTCCAACATCGACGACCGCACAATCCACGAGCTCTACATGTGGCCCTTTGCCAACGCCGTCAAGGCCAAGGCTGCCTCCTTCATGTGCTCTTACCAGCGCATCAACGGCTCCTACGGCTGCCAGAACTCCAAGTCCCTGAACGGTCTCCTGAAGACCGAGCTTGGCTTCGAGGGATACGTCATGAGTGATTGGGGTGCTACCCACACTGGTGTTGCTGCCATTGAGGCCGGTTTGGACATGGACATGCCCGGTGGTCTCGGATCTTACGGCCAGGCCTGGGCTTCCGGCTCTTTCTTCGGCGGAAACGTCACCCTCGCTGTCAACAATGGCACCCTTGACGTTGCCCGCGTCGACGACATGATCCTCCGCATCATGACCCCCTACTTCTGGCTCGGCCAGGACAAGGACTTCCCCTCCATCGACCCTTCCAGCGGTGACCTCAACACCTTCTCCCCCAAGTCCACCTGGGTCCGCGAGTTCAACCTGACTGGCGAGCGCAGCCGTGACGTCCGTGACAACCACGGCGAGATCATCCGCAAGCACGGTGCTGCCGCCTCCATTCTCCTCAAGAACGAGAACAAGGCCCTCCCCCTCAAGGCTCCCAAGTCCATTGCCGTCTTCGGAAACGATGCCGGTGAGGACACACAGGGCTTCTACAACCAGAAGGACTTCGAGTACGGCACCCTCGTCGCCGGCGGTGGTTCCGGAACTGGCCGTCTTACCTACCTCGTCTCTCCTCTTGAGGCCATCAAGGCTCGTGCGGCTCAGGATGGTGCTCTCGTCCAGCAGTGGCTCAACAACACCCTCATCATCAACTCCAACATGAGCGATCTCTGGATCCCCAAGACCCCTAAGGTCTGCCTCGTCTTCCTCAAGACCTGGGCTGAGGAGGCTGCTGACCGCCAGCACCTTGACGTTGACTGGAACGGTAACGACGTCGTTGAGGCTGTCGCCAAGGACTGCAACAACACCATTGTCATCACCCACTCTTCCGGCATTAACACCCTTCCCTGGGCCGACCACCCCAACGTCACTGCCATCCTCGCCAACCACTACCCCGGCCAGGAGAGCGGCAACTCTCTGATCGATGTTCTCTACGGCGACGTCAACCCCTCTGGTCGTCTTCCTTACACCATCGCCCTGAACGGCACCGACTACAACGCGCCCCCCACCACTGCCATCAACACCACCGGCGAGTACGACTGGCAGAGCTGGTACGACGAGAAGCTCGAGATCGACTACCGCTACTTCGATGCCAAGAACATCACCGTCCGCTACGAGTTCGGCTTCGGTCTCAGCTACACCACCTTCGAGCTCGCCGACTTCGCCGCCGAGGCCGTCGCCGACAACATCACCTCCGCCCCCGAGGAGCGCCCCGTCGAGCCCGGCGGCAACCCCGCCCTCTGGGAGACCATCTTCAACGCCACCGTCACCGTCTCCAACTCCGGCGACGTCGAGGGCGCCGCCGTCCCCCAGCTCTACGTCAGCTTCCCCGCCGACACCACCCCCGCCGGCACTCCTCCCAAGCAGCTCCGCGGTTTTGAGAAGGTGCCCCTTGCCGTCGGCGCGAGTAAGACCATCGGCTTCGAGCTGATGCGCCGTGACCTCAGCTACTGGGACGTCGTCTCCCAGCAGTGGGTCATCCCCGCTGGCGAGTTCACCCTCAGCGTTGGCTGGAGCAGCAGAGACCTGAAGGCTTCCACCACCATCACTCCTGTGCAAGCGTAAGAATTCCGTAATGTATTGTGTGGAGGGAATCACGACGTATGATTTACGACTCTGAATAGTATTAGTAATGTCTGGATAGCAGTGAAATAAACACATTTTCAGTTACAACGTTCTCTGGTGATGATGCTGTGGCTCGTGCGAGCGGTCCGGTTGTGGTCGAGTTGATGTAGGCTGAGGGACGGGGAGCGCCGGGTGCGCCGACCGGCATTCATGGGCAGAAATTATCCACAACGGAGACAACTGGCATTGGGGACTCCGTTGAATC
Organism: Colletotrichum sp. SAR11_59; assembly: GCA_025328345.1. Taxonomy (NCBI): domain Eukaryota; kingdom Fungi; phylum Ascomycota; class Sordariomycetes; order Glomerellales; family Glomerellaceae; genus Colletotrichum; species Colletotrichum sp. SAR11_59. Next base: position 4,233 of record JAKMXC010000560.1, on the reverse strand, counting down.
TTGTGTGCGGTAGCTTGCCGAACAATAAGACAGACATTGTCTATCACAGATCAAGCCAGACAGTCCCAAAGTCTAGACCATGCAAGCAAATATGATGTCGTCCGTAATACTTGGGTTGGTCCTTCCAATCAGTCATGGCCTCTCGGAAGATCAAAAGAAGTAACCAGAAAGTGCCTTTCTACCATTCGCAAGCTCAGCACGAAGGAGAAGGCCATAATCTAGACTTTCCCTTAGGGTTTCGGGTCCGCTCCAGATGACCGGCTGAGAACCAAAGTCCGTCCTCCACATTCCGTTTTGAACTCCGATCGATGCGGCTCAGTAAGCTTGAAAGTTCAGACGATGTCGTCACAACTTCCATATCAGTCTCTTTGGCCGATGTCGTTCGTAGCTTCAATGCGGACTTCCCCAAACCCTCGGTAGAAAGGCCTAAATAATAAATACTCATAATGCGATCCAATCCACATTGTGCGGGTCAGTTTTCTGTTGTAAAATCGATGCAACCTGGATGACTACTTATCTCTTTGCGTAGTCTTATTGATGTCAGTCAATATGTCGGCCCAGGAGGATCGTGTATTGCTGGAAAAGCCGTTGGACCAGTCTGTGCCAATGTCAGAATCATCGGATTCATCCACGTGCGGGTGTCGGGTAAGATCCTTCCCGTCAACGAGCTAGCGGCTATCACTAACGCTATGAAGGGCCGACGCGCAGGATTCCATCTGAAGACACTTTACCTATTCACTAGAAGCGACATCAAAACCGTTCTTGTACCTCAAATTATTTTTCTCATGGCCGCAGTCCTCGGCCATGAATCACTTACAACGGTTCAAAAGCCGACTGCATTCGAGGCGTTACGGAGGCTGCCCCTCTCGATGTTCTGGATATGGGTGAACCTCATCGTCTGCGGCATCTCGAACCAGCGTCTCCCGGAATCCGTCCTTGAGGACGAGCTCAACAAACCCTGGCGACCTATCGCTGCGAAAAGACTGACGCCGGACCAAGCACAGAAGCTGCTGCTCACCATCATCCCCTTGGTGATGGGTATGAGCCTGTTTATCGGTGGCTTCACGCCCTCGGTGACGATGATGGCTCTACTATGGACGTACAACGATCTCGGCGGCAGTAGCATCAACATCTGGTCGCGCAATTTGATCAACACTGGAGGAATCATGTGCTTCAGCGCGGGATCGTTGGAGGTTATCTCGGGTGGCCAGCTCCTGCCCAAGGCTTGGATTTGGATTGGATTGACAGGAGCCGCCATCGCAACCACGGTACAGGCGCTCGACTTTCCTGACATGGAAGGCGACCGGGCTAGAGGACGACAGACCATCCCACTGGTCTACGGGGAGAAGGCGTCCCGCACAGGACTGGCCGTTGCGGTGCTGATATGGTCGGCGGTGTCTCCGTACTTTTGGAATCTCAGTCTGGTTGGATGGGCGGTGCCAATGGGGTTTGGGTCTGTCATGGCGGTTCTGACGGTCGCGAGAAGAGACGAGAAGTGTGACAAGATTGTGGCGAAGTTGTGGTGTTTGTGGATGTCTACGTTGTACGTCCTACCTCTTTTTGTTGCATGAGGCGGGAATATCTCATGGTTTGGGGCAAGCGTTGCATGGGGGTTCGAGACCGACTTTGAAGGCCTCAAGTGCGGCACACAGGAAGCACATGGGCTTGCGTTCGTTTATGGTTTGATGTCGGGTATACCCAATAGATTTCTCGTTCTTTCTCTCGATCGAAATGTTAGCATTACAGTGAGGCGCGAGCAGGCAACATCTTTGAGGATTTAGCAGATGGATAAATTTCATGCAGTTCTTGCGGCTCTTAGGCTTGACACGTTTGTCATCTAAGGTACAGAACCTCATCGTCGATGTGATGGACATCAGTTTCGCCATCAACGTCTGCTCAGAGTTTATCACTGATCAAGTATTAGGACCATCGTGCGGCATGCGCCAACCAGATGTTAAGATTTGAATCCGTACGTCAGTTTCTAAAATGAGTGCGAATTGAATTCGTCATGTTTTGCGTTCTTTCGAGCTGTCGTGATTGTCAACCTTTTCGCGGTAGCTGATTGCAGGTAAGCTCGACTGTGCCGTTCTGCCGCGGCGATGTCCAAAGAGGAAGGTCAAACAGGCTCACCGAATCATTGCCCAGGGCTGCCCGTTATCTCCCCGCAAATTACTCGTTCTCGGAATCCTTCAGGACATGTGCGAAACGCGTCACATCATACGTACTAGGAAGTCATACATACCTTCATAAAGTCTGACCAAAAAACACCATTGCGACCTGTTACCCATCACCACGGCCATCTTGGCATTTAATCGCTCAATCGGCGGACATGATTCCCGCCTCATTATTGCTCGGTGGCCTTATCGGCCTGGCCGTGGCCCAATTCCCACCGAAGCCGGAGGGTGTCACCGTGCTGAAGTCTAAATTTCACGAAAATGTGACCATCTCGTACAAGGAGGTAAGATGAGTTGTTCCGAATCAATTGCCCCGACGCCCTAGGGATGAGCGGGATTGACGTTGCGCCGATAGCCAGGAATCTGCGAGACGACGCCCGGCGTCCGAAGCTACGCGGGCTACGTCCACCTGCCGCCCGGAACTCTGGACGATGTCAACGGAGAGGCGCAAGACTACCCAATCAGCACGTGAGTTTCCCGCGTAATGAGATCAGATGATGGGGGCTTACCACCAGCTTGCAGGTTCTTCTGGTTCTTCGAGGCCCGAAAGGCGCCCGAGAATGCGCCGCTGGCCATCTGGCTGAATGGCGGGCCCGGCGCGTCGTCCATCATGGGACTGCTTGAGGAGAACGGGCCATGCTTCGTTAACGAGGACTCCAAGACGACGCGACTCAACCCGTTCAGCTGGAACAATGAGGTGAACCTTCTTTACATCGATCAGCCGAACCAAGTGGGGTTCTCTTATGATGTTCTCACCAATCTCACGGCGCATATGAACGAGGAAGGGTACATGGAGTCGTTCCCTGCTGACTTCAGCGACGGGATCCCGGAGTCTGGAAACTGGACTTACCGGTATGGTACTGCGTCGAGCCAGAACATATCCCAAACTGCCCACACCACGGCGCATGCTGCTCATTCGCTGTGGCACTTTGCCCAGACGTGGTTCTTTGAGTTCCCGTTCTACAAGCCCATCGATGACAAAGTGAGTCTCTGGGCTGAGTCGTATGGCGGGCACTACGGACCTGGTATCCTGAAGCACTTCCAAAATCAGAACGAGCTGATCCAAAACGGAAGCTCGCCCGAGAAGGATGCTCACTACATCCATCTCGATACTCTGGGTATCGTCAACGGCCTCATTGACTTTGTCATCCAGGCTGAGACGTGGATCACGTTCCCATACAATAATGTGAGTGAAGTCTGCCGTGGGTTTACTTGTCTGAAGATTGAGTGAGTGCTAAGTCATGAGATGGAAGACATACGACGTCCAAGTCTTCAACCAGTCTATCTACGATGAGCTGATGTACAACTGGACCCGCCCCAACGGTTGCCGTCAACAGATGGCTGATTGCCAAGACGCCCTGAAAGAGCACGGCCCGTTGCTCGCAAGCGGCAAGAAGAACTACACGGACATTTGCGGTGGTTTTACCAGCGAATGCGGAAATAAAGCTGTTGAACTTTACCAGTCAATCGGTAACGGGTGGTACGACATCGGCCATCCCAAGCACGACCCCTTCCCGGCCCCGCATCTGTACGGATACCTCATCGAGGGGGAGGTGCTTTCTTCTCTCGGAGTTCCGGTGAACTACTCGGAATCTTCAAGCGCCGTGGGCAGGGCTTTCAATGAGAACTTTGGTGCGCAGCCTTACCTCCAATACGGAGGTGGCCACTTTGGATGAACGTAGAGCTGATACCATGTGTAGACATCATCCTGGGCGGGTTCAGCGAGTCGATTGGGTATCTCCTCGACAGCGGAGTCAAGGTTCACATGATGTGTGAGTTGCCGTCCCACTCCCGGGGCGCATTAGTGTACGACGTACGAATGGGTCTCTAACATATTGGCAGACGGTGATCGCGATTATGCATGCAACTGGGTTGGCGGGGAGAGGGTGAGCCTGACGATCCCTTACAAGCGCTCCGAGGACTTCGCCAAGGCCGGGTACGCCCCGCTCGTGACGCCGGACGGCATCACGGGCATGACGCGGCAGTTCGGCAACTACAGTTTCTCGCGGGTGTTCCAGGCCGGCCACGAGGTGCCGTCATACCAGCCCGTGACGGCATA